>JAQIXS010000783.1:0-38722 GCA_034700785.1 Rossiulus vilnensis | reverse complement strand
CCCAAAACCTATTCCACTTTCCGAGTTAGCGAAATTTCCGAGTTATGGAGTGCCGAGTTACGGAGAGTTGACTGTATGTCAATATTCGTCAACATATTTGCAGATATGACCATGCACACATCTCCTTTTGGAATATTTTCCAGGTACAGGCATTTTATTTGGCATGGATTTTTCTTATGGGAGCGAGTTGTTTTCTGCAGAAAGCGAATATGATAACATAATCAAATGAATAAAAAAGTTGGATCACATTTTCAATGAAATTGGAGGAAATCTTAGAAGGGAAGTTTGAGTAATGTTTCATTTAAACACATCACACCAGGCGAAATTCAAAACAATTTTAAATTAACAATATTTTTATTGCTCGCTTGTTTACCGCTCTAAACGTGCCATATTATTTCGGTATGTAATATATTCGATGTATTCCAACATGCACGAAAATGTTCAGTTATGCAATGGATGTTGATATAACTTAATTACATTCCTACCTACATTCCAGAGATGAAAATGGACTATAACGGCTACGTACTCTATGTATATTGCATATACAGTGTATATAACCGAATTGGATATAATGTTATGACAGCACATTTGCATAGTCAACAAGGTTTAGGGATTTCAGATACGGTGTGAGCAAAGATATACAGTGAAAGCCATGACTTATTCAGAGGGCAACTTGTTCCAGATTCGCCCGTGCGTGCAATGAAATAGTGTCAGTAGTTCTTTTTGGAGTCTTAGAAGAGATACTTGGAATGACATTAGAGGATAGTGCTACTTTTCGATTAAGAGGATTATTCCAGGAAACGTCAGATCGTTACAGTCAATTCCTCAGTTAGGGGCAGGCCAGATCTGTGGTTTGTTATGCAATGCTGTCATGTGCTCAAGGATGGGCCAATTCAAATATTTCAATTTATTGCAAATATTTAGTACAATTGCTCAATTGATTTTTCCCATTGTGGAATTGCCATGCAGGGAAGTCCCGATTTAGGCGGTCGCTCATGTTGTTTTTTTTTCTTCAAAATTTCTAACATTTCGCATACATAAACGGGGCATTTTGAAGTTATAAACCAAAGCTGAAACCCTAGTTGACGACCAATTCCACATCAGTTAAAAATAAATTGAGCGATTGTAATAAGTAATTAGAGCAAAAAATGTGCCAGTAATGTGTTTGCATGGTGGGCATGCTTTCGGCTCATCCCTAATTTAAGTGCAAAGTTACCCCCATGTGGCTATGACACTGGAACTCTACACTCCCACATGATGGTGCCAAGACAGTGCCAGGAGTTTTGCACCAGTTTTGTGGCTGGGGGTGTAGAACTGACAACGTTTATGCAGGACCCTCGCAATTCCCAACAGCCTCGTGAATCGGCGGATTTCACGGACGATTTCCGCTGTGTCACCGCATTATTTGCACCGATATTTGCCCTCGTCCGCATTTCCCAAGTCATCATGCCACCACTAAATAACCGATGTTGTTCTTTGCGTGACTTGTGTTTTAGGAGCTAGAAGTCCCTTTGATTAATATCACTTCTCGTCAGTTTTTTTTAAAGAAAAGTACGAAACGTCTGTACTTGAAGATCTACATTAAAAAGGGGTCTCATTTAATGGAGCACTATTTGTAATGAAATGGGCACTATCCTACAAATCAAAAAAGCACCATATTTTGTAAATGAGCACTATTATTAATTATTGGTCGATATTTCTTGTAAAATCATTTTTGAGCACTATCCAAAACTGGGGCTTCCCTGCATGGATTGCGAACATTGCGGCTTGCCAATAAACCTAACCTAAAATAGCCTAACCTGATAGAATCTAGCCTAACCTGACGGAACACACGCTGATAGAATCTAGCCTAACCGTACGGAATACGCGCTGGTATGTTTTGCCTAACCTGACCTAACCTAACCTAAACTATGCTAACATACACTCTTCAAATGGGGCTGCGGTGCATGGCTATGCTGCGTTGCGGGTTGCGGACATTTTGCTTCCCTGCATGACAATAGTGTATTGCGGATAGCCGATCTCAACTTATCGAAATAGTGCTCGAACATTATTATTATAGTGCTCCAATTTTTAAATAGTGCCCATTCCATTAAAAAGACTACTCAATAAATTATAACTGCTTTTTATTAATATATAGGTGAACGCTATTATAATTTAGGTAAAACTTTTCTATTATGTTAAAAATCATTAAAAAGCACGATACAATAACGAGTAATGTTTCATTAAATTCGTTTCCAAAGAATGGATTTCGTCTTTATAAGAAGAAGGCATGCGTTTGAACAGTGAATATTCACGATTAACTCACCAAATGTTTCAGTCTAACAACGGCTTGCCATTATTTTGGTGATCTTGTAACGACTTACCTATAAGAATAAAGAGAAGACATTAGAAACAGTGCAAATAATTTAATAAAATGTTGTTTGGCGATTAAATTTTATGGATTTCATCAAGGTATTCAAGGAGGGATTTCTAAGGTTCATGAATATGTTTGGAATATTAATCTGAAGATGATATTACCATTTTTTAATAAAAGCGATTAAGGTAAAATCAATATTTTTACCGTGTCAAATAAGTTTAAATAAATTCATATAAGTATTCAAAAAGGTAATAGCTTCAAGCGAAGTTGGTTTCTTTTTCTGTAAACAATTAAAAGGCATGCACTCATGTACATGTAGATTTGCAAATTGCAAATATTTGGGAGTATAAATTGGCGAAGTTTGCGTAAATCCGGTGTACATGGCTGTCCGTGTTCAGGAATCCACAAATCATTAAGGGGCCATCCATAAAGGACGTCCTGGAGTATTCACGATTTTTAGACCCCCTACCTCCCCCCTCCAGTCAGTCATTGTTCAATTTTTATTATCTCTTTCTACTCCCTCCCCCCTGCTTTCTCCTCGCATGTCCTGTCCTTTTTGAAAAATATGATTTCTAATTTATTTATAAGCATCAGATCGATAGCATCAGATCTGTTTTAGATTTGTCGAGCAGCGTTTCCTTCGTAAACGATAAAGAGTTCTAATGTAGCTACATTTACGCGTATATGTTATGAGCTACTCAGTTGGTTGTCTGACGTCGTCGACCATGCTGGTTGCTGAAACACCCTTAACCGATTTCCGATGCTTTCTTAAATAGTTTCATCTGGAAATCCCCCTTTTCTCCCCCCCCCCCCTTCTTCCCTATTATTGCTGGCGATCTTCGGGTGGTGAATTGAACCTCCATCGCCTCTAGTATTTCATGTCTGTCGGCCACGCAAGCGAAATCCATTTTGTTAATGACCACTTGCTGAAGTAGCAATCAAGTCAGTTTCCGAAACATAGAAAGGCAATCCATAGCGTTCCAAGAAAATGAAATTCTGGTAACAGCACGATAACTAGGCTTATTTTATATTCGACCTCAGGCGGTGATGAAAGCCATGGTTTTAAACCGTACATTTCCATGTCAATAATGCCAGTAATAAAATTTACGAAGGGACTATATACATGTAGTAGAAAAGAAATGAAACGATTTTAAATCACGAACGTTTGAATTATGTACATGTATAACGAATTACGTGAAAATGTATATTTCTTTCTCAGATTTCTTCTTGGATTCAGCAACTGCTTCGGTTTATATTTCGACGATAAATAAAAGCACTATTGATATTTCCACGCGTGATGACAATCTAGGTGTGCCTTTCTTTTGATATCTGATTTATCGACGCATATCCTGTTACTACGTCGTGCGTTTTACATACAATAAAAAAAAAACATCTGTATGCCACGAGAAGCTATACGTGTTTGTAATATTCGTTATAAATATATATACGTGTAGTTGCAGTGTATGTGTATGATATTCTGTATGGAATTCTAATAACACGTACGTTTATCTGGCACACGAGATTAAATGTATTTGAATCTTCTATACAATTTGTCAGGATTGGCGCCCCAACATAATTCCCGCTAGGGGAACATTCTCTCGAACCATTCCCGGAATTCTCGGGGTTTTAACCGGTTACGCATCCGGATTAAAACGAGGTTGCATTTGTCATACTTTTGTGAGTGGCTTACTCGGTGACTTTAAATTAAACTTCGCTATTTGCGAGTAAAGTGAAACATTGATCTACTTTTATATTAATAACATTTTCTGTGTAAAATTATATGTGCAAATGAAAGCAGCAATGTAATAGAATATTTTAAAGAACATGGTAACTTTTCGACTTCGACTTTTCATTGTTTTTAATATTTATTTTATTATTGCATACGTGTGTGTACGTGTGTTGATTTACATGTAATTTCATTTATATCTTATGCAGGTACATGTATGCTTAATGAGGTTAGGGTTAAGTGATGTGAAGGGATTAATACTAATTAGACAAATTTATTGCTTTGTTAACAAAAATCGCCGACCTAAACGTCACAAGTACGTTAATATTTTTTCCAGTTGCAGTTCCAGTTGATTCATTAGATTAAAAGTATTCGTAGACATTTTTATTTCTATTTTTACAGTTCGACGAATGGTTGTTCAAGCATAAATTATTTTCAATCTATGCCGAAGATTTCTACATGTCATCGTTCGTGAGTTGCGAGTTGAATCTCCAAAGTGCTGTTTTTGACCTTTGTCCAACGCAAGGATTCAAGTGCATTTACAGTGCATGTAAATCACGAAAGCGAGTGTACGTACCACACGACTCTCTGGAGGACCATCTGGAAATCAAAAGCGAATTTTAAAAATACTACGCCACATCTAGGCTAAAGGTAAGGCCAACTCTATGAACTAATCCATAGTTTAGTTTCTATTTTATGCTGAGCGATGAAATGTTACTGCATGCCTGTTTATTTAGTCTCATACTTATTTGTACGCCCGTTGTGTTAAGGTAATTAAAAATCTCCCGACTTTAAAATTGTGATTTTTGTCCTCGTGGCAGGAAAAGAATTGAAATCCAAACAAATATCTCATAAGACAACATCGCGTTTTGATTTTCAAGCTTCGCGGGGAATTTGCTGCTTAGTTTATATTATAAAAATCATCACATAAGCAGTGTGAATTTACTTCGTATTTACCGCGGTATTGTCGTATATTATTTGAAGAAAAAAAAACATTTCAATGTCTTGAAACCTTCGTAAACAATCGCACGTTTAATAAGCCAACACCGTAGGCTAATGTAAAAATTTGCAATACGTAAATCAGCAATGCAATAAATTCGATAGGAAAAAGTGACAGAAAGATTGTAGGCTTTGTATATGTGAGCGGTATATTTTCCATTTGCAAAGATTCATTTACAGATTTGTGCCAGGGGCCTTTCCTTGAATTGTCTATCATTTTTACTTTTCTCTGCTAGAAATTTGTTCCGGCTGATATTGTTAACTTGATGTGCTTTACGCACCGGTGCATTTCGTGCGAAGCTATAGTATCTCTGAAAAGTGAAATCTGAAACGGGCATTTATATGCTGTACTATATTATATGAAAAGGGGTGCGTATAAATTTCCTACCCCCCCCCCCCCACTACACCGAGCCATGATGCAGTTTTACGTCTGAAGCGTAGATTAATCTTATTTAATCTATCTTATGACAGCAAAGCCGCGTGTTATTGCCTTTTTATCACTACGCTCCTAAAATGTACGGTTTCCATCCATACATTGACCTTCAAACTTCGTGACACTTCTAAGAAACATTTGTAACAGACCGAATTGTGTTGGTAAGTCCGAAACTATCAAGTTTGAAATAAAGAATATTTTCTAATCGGTGAACATAAAATGACGTACACTGTAAGTTGAATGTTAAGTTTAAAATGATAGCGTGTCAATTAACATTATACAAATTGATCAATTCAACTCGATAATGTATCGGATTATTAAGACATATATCAGTTAGGTTGTGATTTAACAGCAGAATGCTTGAGCGGCTGAAAAAAAATACATATTTATTTCCCAATTATTTTGATTAATTCGTAACTTACGTGTATGCATGCACATAATGCCATTCGTACCTTGTCACTTCCCCCCCATTCAAGGAGATCTCTTGAATAAAAAAACAGTTCCATTGTTAATAATTTTGGCATCATCATTGTACAGCAAAGTCTAAATTCTCTGACTGTTTTTCTAGTGTAAGCAACATAACGAATTATTTGACTAGATTTTAAATAAACTTCGTAGACCCTATCGAATATTCCAAGGATTCCATGCTTTTTTGTAGATATTATGATACATGATACATGGTAATGTTATATACATGATTAATATTGTACACGTGATAGTTCTATCCAAAGAGTTACAGCAGTGGTGTTACGTACCGATTACGACGCATACAGTGGTATATTTCCGAAAATAAACAAGTTATCGATAAGCATGAAATTACGATAAATCACGCGATTTCGAAATCAAATGAAAACATGAAATTCAATTCGAAAAACATGCTATTTATACATGCTCTCGTATGACGTGAGGCGCTACATTACGGGCTGGATATTATTTTCGGCTTCCTCGCACATGATTTCCTATTCAACTGTGAAATATATATATACACACATGTATATATATATATATATGCATGTATATGAAGTTAGCTCCATCGCTTATATTCAAGCTATTCGAGAGGTCGGAACGTATGTCTCACCCTGTATAACCGAGCGTTTTTTTTTATCTTGATAGTTTGTATTTTATCGTATTACACGAGTTGGCCTTTTGAAAATGTTCATTATACGTGACTTTTCGTTTTTATCTATTGAATCAATGGATTACGGCGTTGACTTCGTTAACGTGTAATAAATTGGGGGATTATAAGTGTAGCGCCTCCTATACCGAGGCGTTCATTTATTAAAATATCTTAATTTTCGCCATTTTAATTCTTCTTTATGGCCTACAAATAGATGCTCCGAGTAGATAATGACATCCGAACGACTGCTTCAGGGGATTTCCCTCGTATAAAACTCACGCTTTATCATCGTCAACGCGGCGGGGGGCGCGTCTTAAAGGCTAAACGAGTCTAGTCTTAATTTACTATTAATGACGAACCGAACAATATGGGGTCGATACATATACACAATATACGTGTGTACGATGTGTGCATCCATTTGCGGCTACTACTTTAGACAAAACACACGACGTTTTGTTTCATTTTTTTCAAAGCGCTGTAGTCTACGATCTGTGCAATTCATGCTATAAAACATTTCAGTTTGGACGAAATGTTTGTTATTTGTGGCTTGAAAAAGAACGTTTATTACGAATACTTCGATGATCACGCAAGAGTGTGTAGCTATTAAAGTGAGAACAGTTTTGGAAATACACCTTACTTTTAAGCTGCATTGACAGGCAGGGTAAGCACAAATTTCCTGAAATCTTAAGAAATGTTTTCGTATATTAAGCGAAGACTGGCATTCACACTTTGCGATGGCACACATAAGGTTTTATTAAGTGTTTCTTAAAAAATACTTTCGTCCGATGACATTCTTCAATAATTAGTATTTATATCTATTTTTCAAATAAAATTGCAGACTTAATGCCATCACTTTTGCAATGATGATCTTACAATAATACAATACACATATACAATGTAATTATTAAAAAAAAGACTTTCGCTTAGTTATTATTACATTTATTTCTAAACACATGTCATGGAAACAGCACAAATTATCTCTGCTTAAATTATTCAACCAATTTCGCTATTTGACAGTCCCTTAGTTAATATTTTGGTAGTAATTTTGTCGAAACTTTAAACGTAACCACCGAGGTGGTATACACTTTTATTCCAACCCGCTTATGGAACTCTGAAAGCACATTCGGATCCACATGGCATGATATTGGGTTGATGGATTACGTTATCCCCCTCCCCCCCACCCCTACCACAAGGCATATCACTTGCATCTAGTAGGGCAGTGGTCCCCAACCTTTTTATCGCCGCAGACCGGTCAACGTTTGATAATTTTACCGCGGCCCGCTGAGGCGTTGATTGTTTATATTTTAGATTGTTTTGATTTAATTTAATTGTATTTAAACATGCCTTCAAAATTAAATACAGTTACAACAAAAAATGAATATAATGTGATTTAACATTTTAACTCGCTAGAACGCTAATTCGATGAGAATAATTTCATGTTCCTCGGGCGGCCCATCTACCATTTGATCCACGGACCGGGGACAACTGCATTAAGGGTACTGAGTTGAATTGAATTAAATGAGGTTAGGGGATTAAACCAAGAAAGTTTACTATTTGCCTTGGTTCGTACATTTATATGGCTAATTGGGTTGCACCCACAAGTCCCACTTCACCTCCCTATACCCCTCATCCTCTCTCCTCCTGCGTAATGCTAGTTTACTTGCTAATCCTAACTATTTGACCGTTTGTGAACGCGACGTATTGTTCTTCGCATCTTCGATTTTGACGAAGGTCGACAATGAAGCAAAGAGGTGTAAGTACACAACACCGAATCTCTTTTAATTGATGGCGTTGCTCATTGTTATTTTTTTATTTTCTTTTTTCTTTTTTCTTACCTCTGCATTATCTCGTAAAACTCCGCAATCCCATTGTTCTTTCTTCATTTTAATCCCTCTCCTTTATATATATAATAACGAGTGGTACACGCGTGTAATGTCATTTTCCTTTTCTCTCGTTCTTCTTCGTGTTCAAATCTTAAACACATCGGAGTTATTAGCCTTATCTGCGGTGTTATTTCCGAGATTCCCTCTCATCTCTTCCCCCGTAAAGCGTCCCTTAATATTGTAATTCTCCCATTGTGCCCTCTATATATATTCACGCGCCTCTTAATCTTTAATTTATAAATGTTAGTTGGCATGAAAAAGCCGAGATGTGTGTGTGTGTATATTCTTGGCAGTAATAATCCACTCGATATCGCCGTCACCTTTGAAGTTATTCGCGAAATGAGGCGCGATTATTATTATTATTATACGTCGAGAGCCAGCCTTTTTTTTTAATATCGTTCGAGAGCGTGAACTATACGTTTTGTATCTTATCCTCTGGGGGAAGAAACATTATTAGCAATGCTAAGTACGGCTAAAAGCTGCTGTATTAAAGATTTATTTCGTTCGCTTAAATCGCTCGTACGAAACATGTCTGCAGCTAAGTTTCGCCGAGTATTATTATAAAAGCCTTTTAGTGTTACACGTTCGTTAAAACAAACGTGAAGAATTTGGCCGATACGAAATCGTAGATATTACGTTTTATGAATAAATTAACCCTTATCATTGGATAGCCAGCCATGTGGACAATAACCTGCATTTCTGAACCGAAATAAAAAGTTATCATATTCGTTATTAGCGGAGATTTCGTATATTTATGTCATATATATGTATATATATATTAAATTGCCCCTATACTTAAATTGCTTTAAGAAAGAACGAATATCATTAGGGTAACCGTGTCTCGAATTACAGTGAAGGTAAAAACGGGCCATTTAAAAAAAAATACGAACAAACTTTCTCTCCAATTTTATGTGATTCGCATCTCTAGTGTAGATCAGTTGATATTCAGGTTATTAACAACCTGTTTTAACCTTCTATTCATTCGTTTTATCTGAATTAATTCCCGTTTATCATTTGAAAAATGCCCAATATTGCATACAGTTTAACCAAAAATGTCTTTATTTTCCTTAAAATGGGATGCCCGCTTTAACTATCTTTTTTTTTTCCTCTTAAACTTTCTCGGCATTGTAATTATTCTTTGTAAATGTCGCGAGGCCCTTATAAAAGTTTCCTGGAAAACATGAGGCATAACTTAATTGAAATTGGTCCGCAGGGAATGACTAAAATAACGAGACGTGAAGCTAAAAAGTCTCACGACAGAAGCAATAGTTAACGAATGTGTCTAATTTGCCTCCACCCTTTTAGCCCTCCCCATCCACCCCCCTTAACCAAGATTACCCTTTACGAAGATTTAATTAAAAATGCGCACCAAATTAAGCATTTTCATTATGTATAAATAGTTTTTTTTGGAGAGGGGGGTGGGAGGGTGGAATAACATTAGTTTTACGTGTATTTCTGATTGTGTATTCCTCGTAGGTATTAGCCCCCTAGACGTTCGTTTCTTCGCTATACGGTTATTTGATGCTATCTGTGGAGACGTGTATTTAATTTTAACCAAGATCATTACGAGCTATTTGACCAATAAATCCTGTTAATTAAATAGACGATTGGAGTGGAAACAATTAAGACGGAAGGAAACTAGGGTAGGAGGGGAGGTGGGTTAGGGAAGAAAGGAAGGGAATAAAAGATAGGCAGAAAACGGGAATAAAGATAAAAGCAAGAGAAAATAGCGATTGTTGGTTAGGGGCATTATAAAAGATGTGGCAACAATTTCTCTACTAAAATCTCTTTTGTGTTTCCGCATGAAAATGCAGAGAGGCAGAGACTCGACGCGAGTGTATTTACGTATATTTCTGGAAATTCTTAATCCTTTGATTTGTTGCTTTCCATTTCCTTTGTCCTCTTCACAAAAGCAGCTTTTTCAATCGCGTTGCCTCGCTCGCCATTCGAGATATTTGACGAAGTTAAAGAGGATGTAAGTCGACGATAAGCTTAGGTCGTGTCAACATTTCAATGCCTACGCGTTTATTCTATAGGCAGGCCCCCTAAACATATACACGCACACGTGTATGTGCATGTATATAGTAGACAAATAGTCGATTTTATGAAAGCAAAGAATTGTTCAACGTCCACATTTCTGTCTTTCTGTTAGAAGCGTATTTACCGTTTCTAGATGACTGTACTTACACCCCGTATACTACTACTACTACTACATGTCATCAGATGAAATTTTCAATACAAACAAAGGTACACGCACAGCATAACCATGCGACCATGTTACAGTGCCAACAAAAAATAAAATATGTACTTTTTTTAGAAGGCATCACTAAGTGATGAAAAACGGTTTATTTTAATTCTTGAGTGTAGCGCTGCCTAAATAGAAGGCAGAGTGTTACAAAAAATAAATTTAAAGAGAGATAAATTTTCTACTCAAGTCGTGATAAGAATTGTATTCGTTTTGTTTGAAATTACGAGTAAAAATGTTAATATTTTTAAAGGCATCAGTTAAGTATTTATTTCTTACGTGACCATTTTAGAAGGCTTCATTGTTTTGCAAATATGAAACATTTTAATTTCATTGTTTAGCAATTTAGCAGAATAGTTGTTACGCACCAAGTGTACGAAAGAATGGTGATAATACAATCAAGTAACATAGGAGCATAGGAGAATATGGCATTTCTGCCAAAATAACTAGTCTTCATAGTTTGTCAGGAAATAAGAGAAAGTTAATTAATTAGTGGTCTCCACAGTGAGGTCGACTGTTATCACTTTCGCTTATTAACTTCAATGTTTCTCATTTATACCCTTTAAAGTGCTTTTCTTTCCGATTGATCTAATAATTGCTATGAAATTGTTTTTACGGATGCTTTACAAATAAATTTCAACCGATTAAGCGATCGATGGGAAAATACATCGCATTATAATTTCATTTTTACGTTATATAGCTGCTAATTGAGCGTGATGTAGTTGAGCGGAAAATGTGAAGGGAACAAAAACCCCAAATTGCCTTCATAATCGGAAGTGATCTTTATACGCACTTATCGTTCTTTATCCCCTCCATTAGCGAAAACGTCTACGAAAACTGATTTTCAGATTAAAGGTCAAGCGTTGTTTTCCGCGCTAACGACGCTCTCAATTGAATTTCAAACATCTTTCGCTTTTAAACTGATTACATCGCGAAGAGCAATCGGTTTGACCAAAGGCTACGAATAGAGCGCTAAAGAAAATCGAGGTCAAAGGTCACGCTGAATGCGTACTAAGCGAGGAATAAACTTTTGATGCGAAAATGCAGCGGACGATGTGCACGTACGCGTGGAAACTTGTTTGAATAGTTTAAAAAGATGCTTCGTTTCGTGCTCGATGTTTAGTATGATTTTCAATTTTATACGCGTTTGCTTATTTAGAGGGGTGTTTGTTTATAGATAATGCGAGCACTACATTCCGTATTTATCTACGCGTCAAACATTTCTCAGATAAGTGATTAAACATTAATTTATTAAACGTTAATGAAAGTGTACAAATAAATCGGCGTTTTTAAATAATGCACAATACGGAGTGTAAATATTAGGTGACTAATTCAACGCTTGGGAAAACTTATATTTTTTATAATGAAAACGCATTGTTCGTAATTGAAACAAAAGCATATGCATGTATTTTAAAAAATTCTTTGCGTTGCTGTAATTCGTTTTTATCAAGCTATAAAAAAAGCATTGGATAGATGTTTACACTGTTAAGAAGAAAAATCTTTGTGATGATCGCTAGATAGTTTCTATCATTACTCCGTGATAAAAAGGGTTATAGCGTTCTTAAAGATTATATCATCTTCCGCGAAGCATCCGTTTTGATTCCGATTACGAATCATTTTGTGCGTGCTAATTTTGTCGAATACGAATGTCTCGAATGTACATAAATACTTGTAGGAGGAGCCCCTTTAAGGTCGAAGATGGGACAATCCGTGCTGAAGGAGCGTTAAAGGGGCGTCGAAATCCCTCTTCTTTACCTTGACCAATTGACCCATAGTGTAAAGCCGGCTGCTCCAAAAACAACAACAATAACAACAACAACAACAACAAAGACGACGACGACGGCTGGCTGAGAAACGTCGCTCGGGTCAATGCTGTTGCTTACTTTATAATTCAACGTTTTCGCCTCCTTTTTAAGTGTTACGGTATGCGCACACACTCAAAGTGAGAGAGAGATAAAAGAGTATTCTACACTGTGCATACTATAAAAGTACTACATATACGTGTGTGTGTGCGCGCGTGTAGCGTACGTAGGAAGCGCGAGTGCCTCTTCATTGATTTTCGGGGTCTTTTCTTCGCCATCCCGAGTGGTTAAATAATTAAAAGTGTCGAGTGATTGAAGGATGTTTCGTCGAGCACAAAAGGCTCGTTTCCGCTAACTCGCGTTAAAACGAGCGACATATTTGCCGTTTGAGGCGCCTCTTTTGCATTAACATTGCATGGGGAAGGAAGCGGCCATTTTGAATTCAACACCACCATGCTCACTACCACCACCACCATGCACCATGCCATGTATATATATATTCATCTTTCCTCTTCACTACGCGCAATTCGCTTCAACGAGTACGCTACATACATGTATATATACATACATACAAGAGAAAACCTCTTCTAGAGTGGGCGCTATTTTAATAGGCAGCCATCGAATAGTCGTTGGTCTACCTTGAAATTAGCGTTAATGCAAGAGACAGAATTAAAACAAAGCACGAAGGAAATTTGTCCTCCCTAATGGCTGTTTATACTCCCGTTATTTCTTAAATCAAAGATATAAACAATGTTACATATAGGTATACATGTACGTGAGCGTAAGTGTGTGAAAAACTTTTGATTAAAAATTTTAAATGGTATTATACCCGTTGAGGTTGCCCTCCCTGTTAGTTTTTGTGATAGGGTCAGCCCTAGAGGTCACAGTAGGAAGGTGCAGTGGGATAAGGCCAGCATTGTAAGTTTTACTATTTTATTTGCTGACTTGGAATAGTCTGGAACTCTCTACCAGAATATGTTGCTGGGGCAACCAGTTTAATTCAATTGTATTAGAATATTGACTGGGTGTGTTTTAAGTGGTCTTTGGTCCATTATATTGCGTTTCCTACCGGAATAAAGATTTTATTATTATTATAAAATATAAACATAAACATCTGCATATGGATGACGTCACTGTACATGATAACAAACAGAACTCCCGTGTTCTGTTATGAACGAAATTACACGTTATACACGTGACAGCAACGCGTGGCATGTCAGATTCGTATAAATAAAGAATAGTATGTTTAATCCACGGTTTCATTCAGTTTTGGTGAAGCAAATTGATAAAACCGTGGATAAAACGCTAAAACTGTTCGTTTATATTTAGGAAATGATTAGCAAAAAACGCGTTGAAACGCGTATTTTTTTCCTGTATTTCTGATTTCTATAAGTATACAGATGCGTAAAATAATGGCAAACTTCAGTTCAAATTTACGTGTCATAAGTAGGGCTTGCGATACCAGTCGATATTGAACATCTTTTTTATCTAATATACATGTGCATGTATATATAAGGATATTAATCTGGAAGGACTTTTAACTTGACTTCTTTAGAAAACCTAGAATGCCTTGGAATATTTCTTTAATATTTGAATGGTTTGTCATGGCTTTTCTTATTAAAAATCCACTTTATTCTAATGCCATTTTAGTTTGAACATTTTCGACTTGGCATTCTTAACTAATTGCATCAATTAGCGAATTCTTGCAATGCGCAATTTTTCATTAATGATACCGTTGGTCGCAAATGCTTGTTATTAGCTATTCAAACAGGTCGTTGAAACATGAGTGTTTAATAATTTATATAATAATAATTAATAATAATAATTACTATAGAAAACATTTGTAACGCCACTAAAAACTACTGTTTGGTTCGATTATATATACAGTATACATTGTAACTGTGTAAGACTATTCAGTGATAGTCATGTTAAGGTAAAAGAGGCCATATTCTTGAGATTGTACATTGGATTATTGTACACGTTTTCAATATTACGGTACGTGGGGGACTTTGTGAGCCTATGCCCTTCTTAACCCTTAGAATGCGAACGTTGGGCAATCAGTGCCGACATTAAAGTCGCACAGTGAAGCCAGCAGTTGATATTAAGGGGGGCGTCGAAATCCCAATTTTACTTTTGACGTATGAAGTAAAATGTGCGAATAAAACGAATACTGTATGCTATGCGCGTTTATTTTTATTGCTTTGCATGCAGGAAGATTAAATCCTGCATCACATCAGCATAAGTCCATCCGCCGCGCCGTGTGAATTTTTCCACTACGGTATGCCCTTGACATACATTATGATTGGAAACGATGTGGAGGGAATGCGTAATTATCGCTACTATATGTGATAACGTTTCTGGAGTATTATTTACGTAATCTATTATGCTCGGATCTAGTAAATGCTCGCGAAACTTAAGTGACGTCATTTGACGTAAGACTCCGTTCTCCAACTTATAGCGGTAAATCGAAAAATTTTCGTGTGATTTTTATCCGTTATTTTACTCAGAGTTCTTACATAATAGTTACATAAATTTCTTAAAATATATTAAGCAAATGTAAAAGCAACTTGCATGCCCATCGTCAAACAATGGCTCGTTCTTATTATAGGTTTTATGGTTGGAGTGAGCGTGTTGATCGAGTTTCATTATTGTTTAAAATTACTTTAAAACATCAATACTTGATCCTCGATTGCTACGTTTCGAGTCCCATATTCGGCGGAATTTAATTTAGGCTTTATTTCAGAGACTATTTCGGATGGATTCACGGAATTCCTTAACGCATTAGGATGAAGTAGTGAAAGGGTTAAATCCGAGGAATATACAATCGATATCGAGTAAAGGCATCTATACACGTACTCGTATACAGCATGTGGCAGTCGAAAAAGAAAAAAAAAAGTTGACAAAATGACGAGTGCCCAAGAACGGAGGTTCGATGGAACGATGTGGATTGCGTACAAACACATTGTTGGTGGTTTAAATATTGCATCAATCCATCATTTTGGCATTTCGTTCTCATTCGTCAAATGATCAAACATCTCGCCTATGGGGCGCCCCTCTGTACAAAAAAACTGATTCGAGTCCATTGGATACAATTTCTCATTCGCATTTTCCGTTTACCCTCTAGTTAATATGTAAATGAAATTGTATAGCAGCCAAACAATTTTATGCTGATAAGATTTGAATAAAAGATTTGATCTTAGGGGATTTTTTTTGTGGAAAAAATAAGAATTAAGGGGGAAGGGAAATAGATGGATATCCCCCTCGTATATTGTGCATTGGGAGGACCACCCCCTACCTCAGGTCGCATATACGGATAAATAGATAGATATAGATGTATTCGTCTTATTTCGTTTTCAACCTATCTCATAGGAATGGTGGAGAAGAGAAAGGAAAAGGAAAAAAAGAGGGTAAGGCCGATGTATGCATAAAACAGATCGATCTTAAAAGTTTAAAAGAAATAAAAGAAGATTTCTTGCGCGGATCATTCTCAATAGCTGATGCGACGTTCAAAAAAATACCTTCTTTAGTCGATATTGAATGAAATTTCATCTTTATATATATATATAAAGATATGAATCTGGAAGGACTTTTTCGCTTAATAGCTTGCCTGTGGATCGAGGCCGTGACTTGTTTAGAAAGCCGAGAATGCCTTCGAATATTCCTTCGATATTTAGCTAATTTGGGATGCCTTTTCTTATTAAAAATCCACTTTATTTTTCATGCGATTTTAGTTTGAACATTTCCGACTTGACATTCCATAATTAATTGCATTAATTAGCGAATTCTTGTAATGCGCAATTTTCCATTACGTATACTATTGGTTGGAAATACTAGTGATTAGCTGATCAAACAGATCGAATTACGATTAGCTGAAACGTAAACGTTTCAATAACTCACAAATTACTGTAGTAAACATTCGATACGCCACTGTTAACGAATCAGGTCAAAAGGTATTATTATTATTATTACGTGTAGTATCGTTACGTGTCTAAATACGGGTGTTTCTGTTAATGGTAAAATACTCTTTTATTTCTTGAAGTTACGAATTTAACTGCATTGAGATTAATTAAAGCATTGCCGCCTGAAATTGCAGAAGTGGATATCAAGCCTGTTGAAAGAGTTAAGGTACAATGCAAAAAAGCACTTTATGTACATGTACATGTATGTAGGCTGTAAATATTAAAGTTATGTGCAAACTAGGCATATAGGTATGTACATGAGCTGTATATTTAGGATATATCGTCATGCCAATGCAGTATAAGACGCCAATTCGTGGTGGTAATATCTAAATATATACAGTGAGGATACATTACAAAGCTAACGGGTAATACGTGATTGGCGTGACCAGAAAGTGGGGGTGGGGATTAGTGCGTTGAATACGTGTTTGCGTGTTTTTTTTCTTCTAAATCTGAATCTGAAATTGCAAATATGAAGCAATCTGATAATATATTTCTTTAATTGGTCGTATAGGCTACAGATGTAGATTCTATATTTTCCAGCTCTGATTTTCAAATGACTTTTACTGTATTTTCGTTCTCGGAGAAAATTTATAACGACTGTTGTAAGGCCTTTGTTAGTTTTCGTATACTACTAATAACAGACCGTGCTCGTTGGCTTCGGGCGTTTATTACCATCGTCAATGTTACGTGTTAATTTTGAGGACCTCACTCTGCCCATTGCGTACGCAATATAGAAGCTGGCAAAGTACTGCCGATCATTAAATATAGCCATAACTCGAAATTTTCAGGCTGTTGCCAGCGGCCGTTTTCTGAGAAAAGCGTTTTCAGCTATCCTTTGGGGATAATTTACCTGATAAATAAAAACATCACGCCACGACAAAAATGCGAGCGAATGGACCTGCCCTTAAATATATGCACCCTCAATCCACTCGGACCCCTCGGTGCAGGTGGTGTAAATAGTCGAGGTTACAACCAAAACGAAAGAAGAGGGATACGATTAATCGTTTAGACCTGCTGCATGTACATGCACATTTATATTACAGTAAAGTGTAAGAGGCTGACCGTTCAGTATAATCTCACGTTAATTTGAGGAATAGAGTGAAATGATTATTTAGAAAAATAAAAAGTAAAGAGAAACGTGATAAACGCGGGCGTTTCCTCTACGGCTATTTTACATCATAATGTCCATGGATTATCCGCGAAAAGGCTAATTAGTTCATTTTGAAATGAAATTGATAGCTACTACGTTCTGCATTTTAGATCATTTAAGAAATACAGTGAATGCAATAAACCGAGTACAGGTATGTGGAGTCTCTCTTAACTCACTCTTCCACCCCCTCCTCCCCCATTACTACGTAAAGCATCGATTTTTTTTTGATAGCAGGGTTTTGAGTTGAATAGACGTCTAATTTTTTTTAATGCTAAATGCGTAACCCACATTTAAATAAAATACCTTGGCATACATTTTTAAATTTATGTGACGTCCGTGTCCTGCATTCTGAAACATATTTCGTGTTTTGCATGTTATGTATCAAACAATACGTAGACTTTTACATTTTCCGCCATATATTTTAATGAAAATTTATATATACTGTAAATATATTGAGGTAAATGGACGCAAGAGTATACTAATCATTTATACGTAAATCAAAGGCATTGAGCATTGTATTTGGAAATGCATTTCGATACGCAATGCATAATATATTGTGCAATATAAAATCCATGCATTTAGAAATGTCTCAGATGTCCCAATTGATCCAAACTTTTAAATGCATTTAAAGTGTTTTTGAAAACTATAAATACATTTCTAAGAAATTCATTTTAAAACCAATATTTCAGTCTAAAATACATCTCAGAAAAAATATTTTTATGAAGAAAACTTTTCAGTGTGGGAAGATGCAGTCAGTAATGGGAACTTGAGAGGTGCTTACCGTACCTAAAGATGGTATCAAGATGGTAATCATCTCGGTGCGATAAACTGTCGAGCATAGATGGCGCTAGAGGAGATATGGTATCAAATTTCGCGTCAAAACAGCGATCAATAGATGGCGCTGACATTTCGGAAGGCATTTGCTACCGAATAGTTTCGTTCGTGGTCGCTCTACCCCTTTCTTGGGTGGATGAATATCGAGTGAAAATACATTCTTTATCGTCGGTTTTTGACAAACGCCATCGTTTATACGTGCACGCAGAATTTTGATTTGCGAACTGTTTCGAGAGTGTTGCTTTTGGGAGCGTTAAGCGCTTCGCTTGACGCTTACGTTCATTTTTTTATATTTTTTTATTTTAATCGTGGCTTCACGGCAGACTTGCTTTTCGTTGTTGTTGTTGCGTAATACTTCGCGAAATGCGACACCCCGCGAGGTTAATTAAATTAAGCACGCAGAGAATATCCATTTTTCATCATCTTTTATGCTCCCGAACGCAAAGGTAGCCTGGGATGATGAGGATGATGGGCGGCAATACACGTACGCGTAGGTGCCCAATGATACGGGTTAAAAGGGGATGATGATGGGATGGGGGGGCGGGGGAGAAAGAAAGGGAGGCGGGGGGGGGGGGGGTAGGGGTAGGTAGGAATGGGGAAATCCCACTAGCTGTTATAATATATCCAAATTGGCTGAAATAACATGGCCGCCGAAATGAAAACAGCGGACGGACTAAATTACGTCCTTGTTTATCTTACGGATCACGTGTTTCGCTGGGGCTTCAAAAATAACAAAAGAAAACTGAACGTTCAATTTTGAAATGAAATGAAAATATCCGAGAGAGGGAGAAAGTTGGATAGAGCTTATGCCTCTCGACGACATTAAACGAAACACACAAAAAAAAGAAACGCGTACGTAAACATGCAAAACGATAAGCAAACAACATAAAACATAATAAAGTCAAATGACACGAGAAACTTTTACAATTTCCCTGCTGAATTTAGATCCCCATCCGATGCGCTTCCGTTTTGTTTGCCCTACGTTTATAATTGACGTTTTTTTTTCAAAAAATTGATCGACAGAGGATCGCTGCTACAACGTCTGTTTCTACTGCGTAATGTACAACGACGTTAAGAGGCTTTCTCTCATCCTCATCCTCATCCTCACCCTCACGCTTTGAAATTCGTCCCAAACGGTAACCTTGCTATTTGATTTTTGTAAGCACGAATTCCAACGCGTTTATTTACCCACCATGTAACGATTTTTTGTTATGCATTTTAGCTTTACTTTTATCACTGCTAAATTAAGTGTTGCTGATGTAGAATTCGTCGTGATAGCGTGAACTTGTGCGTCACGAGTAATATCCGGTGACAACATAATAAGTACAACAAAACATTATAGTAAAAAAATTAAAAAATACACAATAATACGCATACTAAAATGAAGCACAATCACAGCACAATCCCTACTAGCTTCCAATTAAGTATTCCTGGTGACTTTTCACCATCAGTATAACCAGTAGTGATATCACTAACCATTCTAACATCAGCAGACCCCAAAAACCAGTGTATATATTGTGATACGAGTACATAAGAATCTTACTTATATCACTAAGGTTTCATCTTTTCTCCATAGATGCTAGTAGGCCCTACATCCTACATCATTCGAAAATGGCCAGTTTATTAACGAAAAACATGAAAAACACATCCGACATCCATGCCTCGAGTTGGGAGGTTTCATTTTAAATTGGTATCACGTTTCTTTCCTATTTTTTTATAAAATTAACGGGACTTTTTCTCCAAATGATATGAACTGCGGAGTGCAGCAACGGAAGACTAATTAATTCGTCATGGGGAAGAATAAATTTGGCCGTTATAATAAGTGAAACAAAATGCGTGACAAGCATACTTGCTTCGGTGGCCACTCGTGTGGGCAGTTGCAGTTGCAGGGGTAGGGGGTAGGGGTGTTAGGCCTTTCATCGAAAGTTTAATCTGTTGGCTGCGCTTTGTGCTTGACTTACCCGTTCGCAATGTACACGCGTGGAAAGATGAGTTTTCAAGCTGATGGTTTATACGTGCATCTCGATTCTGTTACTAAAACGTGTTGTAATACGCAGATATTATTCATTTACAACCTAATCACATTGGTTTTGGCGATCATTTCTAAAATCTTGTCATCGATTTTAATTTCGCATTCTCTTCGATGAAAAGGAAATTCATCTTAGTTTGCGCTAATAAAAAAGCTCTCGCGATCACCAACTACTCTTCATAACGTCCATGGTCGAAAAAATTAACTGACGTTTATAACTGATGCTCACTGATTACCGTAATTCGTCAACGTGCTTTTATACGTGTAATTTAATTTCAGCTTTCATCCGCACCTTAAAATAAAATCAACTTAAATCGATGCGCTCGAAAATTCGTAAGTTCATGGTTAGATTTTAAGACGCTTTAGTTTAAGTGCAATTATAAATTAATCGCAATTAAGCACGTGACTAAACGAGTAGTAATTAAGGTGTTGGCGATTCTCACGTAATGCATTCGCCCATATCTTCCGAGTAAACTGCCTTGCCAGTGATTTTTGGTTTGTCTACAATTCAGGACAAAGGATTTGCCCCGGCATTTTTTAGAGTTGTTTTTATTTTATTTTTTAAATGGTTGCTTGTTTTGAATTGCAAATTCACGTTTGTTTATTTGCGCAAACTTCGTGTTGCTTCTTGGAGAACAAACAACGTTTTGTTTATCGCAATATGGTTTCCATCATACATTCAACGAAAGGTTATTTCATGAGAGCTTCATTTTTATTTATCAGACGCCAAGAGGTAGAATAAGAAACGCGTTGTTTCAGCTGGTACCACACTGGCGCTTTACCATTGTTTACAGAGCGGAAATATCGTTATACCTGGCATAGTCCTCTCCTCAACTCTTCAAAATTGCCTTTTACCAAATCTAATTGAATCAATTTTGAATAATTCACATTTAATTATTGAACATACACGTTGTAGCTACCATTCCCTTCAATTAAATCCAACTCATTACAGTAACCTACTGTCTGCAAAATATTTGTCATACGGTAGAGGGGTGTAATCCATCAGCCCATATTATTTATTACTATTATTTAACTTGATGGCCACCATTACAAAGTGAATTTCTTTAAGCTTAAAGCAATCTTTTTGGAAACGAATACCTTTATTATTATTAATAAAATCAAAAATCGTTTATATTCGGTCGTTACTTTCACCTACGTTATTTTCTTGATCATTCAGGAAATTATACTAAGAAGGGGTATAATTTTTTTTTCCTCAAACACATCTGAATATGTAGTTGATTTTTACTAAATTTAACGCGTACATGTACAGTGTACGTCCTCACTATTTATAACTTGACGTACTTTTTATCTAATTAGAAATTGTTGGATACAGTTTATTAAATCGAGGATTAAGTTTACAGCAGGTACAATTGTATTAATAAAGCGTTTGATGCGTGCTGATCTCGTCTTTCTTCATGCAGAAAGTGATTGTTTTAATTTCTTGAATTGAGTCCACGTAAGCGGATAATAGTTGTCACATATTCTGCTAAATCATTCACTCAGCGTGAGAAAATTTTAAGGCATCTCCGTTTGCAAATGCGTGCGTCGTAACAAATGTCGATTGTCATAAACTGCGTCACCTTACCTTACAGTAGTTACTGCACAATGTACAATCGTACAATCGTACACTGTATACGTTGTAATTTAAAGAGAAAACGGATAGCGGATAAAGTAAGATCGTGCCAGTTCGTTTCACCTTAATTACGATGATTAGCCCGTTTCTTTGCTATAAATAGCCTCCATAGCCGCATCCGATTCGAGATGGCCTCGATGGCCAAAGCCAGTTTCGAAATGTATTTATTAGTTGGCACCTATTTTTTTTGTTTTTGTTTTTTTCTCTCTCGGAAATGTGGCTCACATTATGGACTAACTGTGTTTTATATACATGTATCATGTTTTCGGCAGATGGTAATTCGACGACGCGACATACGCGATACGTTGTTTTCTCACCCACCAACTCGTAAATAACGAGTGTTTCTACGAAACAATAAAAAAACCACCAAAAAAAACCCCCGATCCGATTGTTTTGTGTTTCGTGCGTCGCTTTGCGTTGTTTCGCTGCGTTGTAATTCAATCTGGATGACGTTGTATGTAAATAGCATTCCTTATCGTAACGTTTCGAACGGTTATTAGATTTTCCCCTCCTTTTATTTTTGGGCCATTGAATGTGTCGGTGGTCGAATTAAGTCGACACGTTTGTGGGATTGGGCTGAAAGGATAAGACGCCGTCGATCGAATTACCAAAAAACCCTGCATGCATTTTTCATCCGATGCAAAAACGACCAAAAATAATAGTCAAAAAGCATTTCTTCGCCATGTGCATTCAGTGAAGAGGAAGTGAATATTATTTACCAAATATTGCACTTCCGCCGTTTCGTCTGCGCCCCGCATTTTGTTTTGGACACATTAGTTTCCTCGCTTTTTTTTCCCCGTTATCACATTCGCGAATACACTTAGTAGCGACTGTCTACGCTTACCATATTTTTTATTACGATTAGATATTTTTTTTTGCATCGGGTTAACCCTAGATTCGTTCTTTTTTCGTTTTTTTTTTAAATTAACACCTATCGATACACCTCTAGTGCAGCGTAGAAATGACGTGCTGGGAGGGGGTGGGGCGAGAAAGACATTCTATAATAAATGTCCATACACGTAATTGGTTTAATTTTATTGTAAGTCATCCTGTTTCCATTTAAAAATAATAATATCATAATAATGATAATGTTTATTTCCATAATAAAGAGCGGGGAAAATTTCGGTGAGGGTTGAAATAAAAACAACACTGAAACACTGCCTCATAGCATCGATCAATCAAAAAGTAAAGGATGAAAACCAAAACATTTGTCTGCAAAAAAACTTTCTTTATTTATAGGATTTAACTGATTTAAAAATTCCTCATCATGAACCGGCTAAGATGACATTTTCGGGAAGTAGGTTCCCGATCCTGCCATTTATTTAAAGACAATGATTGATTTACCTACAGTGTATACATACATGTACTGCACAAAGGCAGAGACGATGTCTATTCAAAGCGCCTATTGTTCTGCGTAATTAGTTGGAGGAATTTGTCCTTATTTGAGAATTGAACTGGGAATTACCATTCCCACGCGTGGGAATGTTATTTGTTTTGGTAAAATACTTTTTACGTAATTCATAAAACGCAGAGCTGGTGAAGCAAAACCTTTAAAGCTGTTTTCTCCGAACGACATTTTCAGGTAATTTTGTTCGTTTACCTTGGATTGGTGGAAGACACCCTGTATGACAGATGTCGCCACTTAGTTTGTATATATATATATATACTTTGCTTTGATCTCAACGAGCATTGATTTCAGTGTTTTGCTGGAAATGGAGGTTGGAAGTGCGTTTGAAATGCAACGTCCGATGTTCACTCGTCCTAACCAAGCAGCGAACGAATGTGTTTTGCCTCCTCCTTTTGACGCGTGCTCTAAAGTGTGAAACGTGTAAAAAGCATTTATTTGTTACGAAATGGACCGACCTTTTTATTTCGCTGAAATCGGCCAAACACCACCGGCGAATTTTTTAAAAAAGAGCACCGAACTCTCTGTTTTCACCAACAAACAATGTGCACCATTAGGGAGCGAACAAAAATGGCAAAAAAAGCAACAACAACTGCGTTTGACGAACACTCGAAAACCATTTGGGATGAAAGCGAAATTGTGAAATAGGCCACGCCCATCTTTTTGTAATTCAACGACATCGCTTCCCAAACGCAGTTTTTAATCTACGAGCCCAGCAGTTTTTATTTTTTTTTAAAGTGAAGCAGCCATCGATATTTCTTATTTCTAAAGTGCAAGATCAGTTGTTGTTTTTTTTTTTGGACGAAATGATTGAAATGCGGTTGATTACTGCGTCTTTCTTCGTATTAAGTGGCCATGATCTTTATCTTATTTGTTGCAATTTAAAAAGCACGTTGACGTCATAATCTCTCGAACGTTTAATTAGTATAACGCGATTACACAATCTTTTCTATAAAAAAAATTAAAAGAAAGGGTCGTGTTTCCCAGAATAGTAGTTAAAATTGGTAAAAGTTGGCATTGTGATTTCGCCTACCGATCGACAATTTAAAATTATATAAATACGTGAACGTGACACATTAAACATCAGTTTGTGACTTAAGCAGAAATCGGATTACACTCGGTGTCACTGACAGTGGAACGGAAATATTGTTTAAAAATATTAACCATGATTCTTAGAATTTATTAGATATCTTCTTAGAATCAACCGTGATTGGTGGCGCACGTTTCGTTATAATGTCTTCGTGAAACTCATTAATTCAATATACTTTAAACTCCGTAATTCGTTATCGTACGTATTATCGTTCGTTATAAATAATTTAAAATTACTAACTAAACAATTTAAATAGCATAAACACGTACAGTTTGATCCGATCATGTTGTGCTTCATTGGGCATCAGCCTTTAACGCGCAAATTTTACGGTTGTTATTTAATTTTTATCACGTGTTTGTTTATTTTCTTAAGACATTTTCTTCGCGCGATGCTTCTTTGCTGCGTTTCGACGCATTTAAACAACATCGGATTTACGCTCGATGGTGATTAATAAACATCGCATTAAGAGCAGGCAAATCACGCACAGGCATAGTAACGTGTATAATGCAGCTTTTAAAAGCACCCATACAGATACCGCTAAAGACATGAAAAAAAGTATAGAGCATCAAAATCACCTTTATTCATAAAAACATATTTGGCAAAAACTGTGAAGAAGTTGGGCTTCGGATATTTTTGCTTCTGCTTTTAAGACACCAAAAAAGGTCAATGGGATGCAAAATACCAGTGCACAAAATCCAATTGCAAAATAGTCGTTATTAATTCGTGCGATGCTCTTTCTGCTGTCAATGAACAACGTGTAGTGTTCGTTTTGTACTGTTAACTATTTAATGAAGTCAAAAGCACGCAGCATCTCGAATTTCTTAAGTGACTTCATTACTTCGCTATCCTATTTCTTTAATAAAGGTGAATCCTTAATAAGACAGGCAATCGAATACTAATTAATGTAGTTTTCGGTATTTCTCCCTTTGCTCATTTATGCGAGCTCAATCCATGATTTTTAATTAATAATGACTTCACTGGAATCCACGTCTAATTGTGCTTCAGTTGATGTTTACGAAATTACCAGAGTCGCTCCTCTGAATACCGTCTTAACATGCTCGTAAAAGTAATTTTCAACTGATGCCCTCGTTTTCTCTAATTGCTAATTTCCCTTTCAAATTACGGTATTTGTCATATTTTAGCTGGATACTTTCCTTTTACGGGGAATTTGCATCGAATACAGTACACATGTACGTGTGGTCAAATTGAACTGCGCGTAATTTTAGAAGAATTCAACGATTTCACGTCAATTAAGTTTGTTCCGCTTATTTCGTCATTTTATCTAAAATCTAAATGATCGCAGTGCTCGTGGTCAAAGCATTGATCGTTGCGAGACACGATAGAAATGCTGATAAATTCGGTATTTTCTGAATGTGCTTATCGCACATTATCGTCAAAGTGCCAATCTATTACCTATAATCCAATGGCTTTCCTTTCAATGCATAATGTACTAATCTTTAAGAATCCAATTTGACTCGTTAATTTGAGAAGAATTATTCAAATGAAATTATTTTATATGCATTTTAATACTTGAAAATTGTACGACATGAGAAAATATTCAGCGTAAACCTGTAGATATTTGCTTTACAAATGAATTTCTGTTCATTGTAAGGAATTTTTCGTCATTGCATGCAAATATTTTTTTAAAATTATTGTAAATTTGAATTGCAAAACGCATCTAAGATCAGCAACGCACGAATTACTGCTACGCTATTGTAATCGATTGTATTTTTAGTCATCTGACAAAAGTTAATTTGAATCTTTTTTCTGCGCACGTATCACATACTGTATGGTGGTGTTTTTTTTTTCCAAAAATCATAATTGATGAAAAATCAATAGCAGACTCATTTGAACATAATGCATATCCAACGAAACGGAAAAGGAAATTGTGAACTGTATCGTAACCAACATTTACATGTTGACTGGTTGTCTCGCCTCCTTATTTGCCAACGATTATTTTTCGACATTCGCCACTATTCTTTTATGAAAATAATCCATTGCTGTGATTTGCTCACACATAAATGCACCCCTTTACATGTTTATGCTTTATTCAAACTTAATATTTCAAAATGTAACGTTTACGCATACATGTACTTTGATTTACCCAATCATTTTTCAGTAACAATACAAATGGCTGATGATTCCCACACTTTTTTTAAAGAATGTTTTAAAGTTTCGTTTTGATCGCTTTATTACTATAACTTTTTCAACTTCACCAACGTCATCAGACATTTTTACTCTCATCTTATTGGAAAATACTAGTATAATGTACATGTATTGATATTGTTTTATTTTAAAAATGTTTGCTTTTGTTAAATGAAACGTCACGTTTCCTCGAGGCATTTTAAGTCATTATCTAAATATATGGTCGATCATAAAGGACGTCCTCATACATGTAGTTTCCTACCCCGATCCCTTTCCCTTTTTCGACTTCCCGAAGGTCATTCCTAATGCCCTTCCTACGGCGCTCTGGTCGTTTAAAAGCTAGGAAGAGAGAATTAAAACGATTTCACGTGTTGAACACGGAAGTTGTACATTGCATCGGATGACTAATTTCTATTTGATAGGTGGCATTTTTGCCAGATAGACTTCCTGTAGCTCAACGTGGTTTAAGGTGAATTTAGGAAAGGATCCGTTGTTATATCTCGTAAATGTTTTTCTATATAGACCTCGTCGTTGTATGGCCATAGCGTATGTGACCTTTTATTTCATCGTGTTTAGGACCCATTAAAACGGGATTTCTCGACGAGATTTCTCAAATGGTCCAGGGTTGGTTTTTTTTATTTTTTTCTTCTTCTAGATATGTGTACATGTATGAGGCCCCACGTTGCTATATGAAATGTGGCCACGCAGCGAGTGAGCCATTATACGTGACATGGAATGCTGAACAAATTCATGGACGTAAAATATGAGTTGAACAACGACTCGGATTTAAAGGATCTCATAGATCCTTAATGGTTAGGATATAGAAAACCAATGAAACTGTTTTTATGCGCTTTTATGTTCTTAATGGTAAATGTGGAGGACGTACGTCTCGCTCCCCACAAGACGTATAGGGCTAATACAGGGTGATCAAAAATGACCTCACACCGGAAATTCCCTTTATTTTCACTGGAAAATAGGGCCATTCATAAAAGTTCAAACCTACATGTATGAATGTTGATATACTAACGAACGTTGGCGGAATAAGCAATATTCATGTCGTCATTTCTTATTGTCAGATGCTATTAAAACTGCATTTGATCAATTTATATTTTAAGGGAACTATATAGTGCAGATCAGCAGTTTTTTTTTTATCAGAAAAGTGTATTATTTGTTCGCTCGCGTAAGCATTATTCAGGAATAGAAATTTTCATCACTACAACTTTATTTGCCGACTTCTGCATTTAATTGTCTCGTGATCTTAATCTTTTTAAAAAAAGAATATCAATTTTATAACTTACATGATTTAACCTAAATGTTGTCATTACTATATTAGTTATCTATCAAACATTAAGTCAGAATTTGTCATCCAGAGTGACGCCATGCATTCTGAAAAAAAAAGGAAATTAACCTTATTGTGACGCGATATTTAAGAACTTATTTTTAATAATATTTTATACCCAATTTGATCTCTTTTATTCAGTAAAAGAAGACGATTTATCTGTAAAAGACGGAATTTTAATGAAAAAAATTAACATTCATTAATCCATTCAACAGGATTTGAATTTGGCATCTACATGGACATCTGATTCAATGCATTGTCCAACTGGTAGCTAAAATGTGTCGTGTGGGAGTGGGTGGGGGGGGGAAGTTAAATTCGTATGTATTGACAATAACAATGCTGTGCTCATGCTGTATATGGCGCTTCATTTGAAAGTCCAACTGCAGATAAAAACGTATAATTCTGAAGCAATGCATGGTTATAGTATCTGTTTTCGTAGTTCGAATTTTGTGTACCAGCTGTGAGCAAATAACAGTCCGCAAAATATTGATCCAAGCGCAAAGAAATTGAATTAATTGATGCCTGTGGGGGGAAATGGAGGATAAACAATACGAGCGGACTAACTCAAAAATAACAATGCATCTGAAACAATGAAATCATAAGCGACGTTATACGAGCTTACAATGCTAGAATGTCCACTAAAGCGCGTATTCATTTCAAATATACTAGCAATTATGCGTTCAAAGCAACACTCTAAATGGAAATATCTTATATAAGGTGAACCTAAAATAATACAATCCTATTTTTTTGTTTGAATCTTAATAAATGTTAGCGATTTAATTTCAACGATAAGGTTTGCAGAGCACAATAAAGAGTCAGTTTAAAGTTAATGTAAACTTTAATAAGCCTCAATAAAAATGTTCTACTTCTAATACATGTCATTTTACAATGACATTATTTCGTACGTTATATCGCGCCAATTTGTAACCTGGAAACGTCCTAGATTTTGGCTAGGAATTTCTTATCTTTGTCAATTTGCTACTGCACGTCAGTATAGTCTCATTCATAGACAGCGACACGGCCTTTATTCTTGTAAAAAAAAACCCAAAAACAATACGATTTCGACGAAACGTTATGACGCAATTCTTTCTAAAATAAATTGCTTTGGAATAAATGTAACAGATGTGCAACTGCTACAGCAGTTTTTATCCGACTGTACATGTACATGTATAGTATAATTAAGCTCTCGTGTACGTGCTAAAATCTAAAATTTCTAATTTTCTTTATAAAATTTTTTTCTCAAGAGTTTCCATTATCAAAATATAAAAAAAACACTCAAAGTTATCTTAAATGTACAGAAGTTCCAAAAAAATGATGATGAGGCCTGGTGGACTTGCATGTTATTTTACAGAAGTGGTTGATCACGAAAACCTTAATAGGGAAACATCAATTTTAATATGATGTAGCGAATTTCAATTCTCATCCGCCACAAATGCAGCTACATTGAAAAGAAGGTTGATCAATTGCCAGTACAGTGAATCCTGTTAGAAATAACAGTATAATCAGTGCAGTAGATATCAGTAGAAACATTCTGATCATAGGCTAATATTAGTAAAAAATGTAGTGATATCACTAAGCATACTGATATCAGCAGTTCCAAAAGGCAGTATATACAGTATTTCAGTGTATAATCATACTGGTATCACTAAGGTTGTACTGATATCAGTTGAGAATCATACTGATATCACTAAGGTTGTACTGATATCAGTAGAGAATCACATACCAATCTCTTCTGCAGTGTATGCACCAAGGATATGACTTCAATTCCGATCTAAAAGAACGATGGAGGCTAGGTTTCGTTTCGTCTTTTGTCATTTTCCCAAGTTGTTAATTTGAGCGAGTGGTGAATTGAATGACGTTTTGAAAGCGGAGGTGTTTTTCGGCGCATTTTAGGGAGGCGTGTGATCGTGGGTTTTTAATTTCTCCCACTTGGAGTAATTAAGCGACGCGACTACATTGTATCGCGATTCTCGTCGGCATTTGGCGTCCGTTTTCCCTTCCTATCCAAAGATTCAGCCACCTTTGGGGGTGGATGAGGGGGGGGAGGGGAGGGTAGAAGAGAGAATTTATTCATTTTTAAAACAGACTTAATGCCATCATTAATTTAGCATTTCGCTGCGGTTGGCGTTTGGGGAAAATGCTGGGCGCAATATTTTAACAATCGCGGATTCCCTTTCCTTCTCACCCAAATATACCTTCATGTACGTGTATATACACGTGCATATATATATATACATAATGCAGAAACGTTACAATATAACCGTATAATGTAACGCGTGCCAAATTTCATCGCGAAATAACATTACGTTTGAAAGAGAGGCCAGGAAGTCGATAAAAAGAGGCCTCTTTACCGCTTCTTAAATGAAATAGACGCCATTGTGTTGTAGTGAAAAGCGTTCGCGAAGGTCGAGGTGCAGAAATTGACACGTTTCTTGGTTGGAAAAAGTTAACTTAGATGACGTTTTAGAGCTTATCAGTCTTTGGATGCTCCCACGACAGAAATAGTATTTTGGTCAATGCTGAATATACGTGTACTTAGATATGCAAATGAATATTTTGAAATGAATGTAATTATTACAAAAAAATGCATAATTTTTATAGCCGAAGGTGATGGGCTGTTTCGTGCAAAGAAAAAAGCAATTCAGACATTTTCTAACATAGTTTTGATTGAACTCAGTATTATGCGTCTGAAAAATGATGTTGAACCAAAGACAAATTTAGCAAAATCGTTAATTACATTGCGTGTAATTTCTTTAAATCAGTAATTAAATCATTACGTCGTATTTTATTAGATATTATTACACGTTTCATCCTGTATAAAATAAACCAGAATGTATTTTAGTAGCTTTAGTAATTATTGTAAAGAAAAAAAAGCTTGCCGTTTTTAGTTAAAACCTGTTGAATTAGATACATTAACTTGCTCGGGAAGTTGTATTTATTAGTTTTATACGTATATTAAGTCACTATAATTAATAGCGCACTTCCTGCTTTTATACGAGCTCGTAACTAATGTATATGTACATTAAGCATAGTTTATCCGTCATGAGATAATTGCTTTTCGGATAAACCTTAGAAAGAAAAAAATCTAAAATTAGCAAATGTTTATAAAAAGCGATTTTTGTCGAGAGACTATTTCGAGGGTTCTGCAGATCATGCTTACGATACTAATGGACAAAGCTTTACCTGTAAATGTAATTGCAAAATAGCGTAGTATAAGTTGTGGTAAAATAAAGAATCACTCGGTTTTGATTGTACAAAAGCCGAAGTTATCAAAGAGTAGTGGGATTAATGGTTTTTTACGAATTGATTGTTTCAATGTTTAATTAAAAGCAATTCCATCATCTAGATTCTAGAAGTTGCGAAAAACACAGCAATAATGTGCCGCTTTGATCTTTAATTATAATGTTCATTGCCGAAGCGAATTTGATAAATAGTAAAGGTACATGTACATATGTCAATATACAGTAACCGGTATAATTATCATTAAGCATGTTGTTGTTTTATTTAAAAATAGGTCATTTCAAGAGAGCTACTGTCAATGACTGTTTTTCAAACAGATGCAAATGTCGCTACGACTATATCTAACTTTATCACATTTAGAGTGAATTTATGCATGCGCAGTTTATTAAGCGCGTGTGTGATTGTTGAATATTTAATAATGGGCGTCCATTTAACGCCTCTAGGCTATTGTATGAACCGTTGAGTTTTTTTTTTAATGTTTTCTACAATTGATAGTTGTGATGTTAATATTATATGCATACGTATGTATTTTTCTTTCAAGTTTTCAACTTCAAAGTTATGAACACACACGACGTCTTATTAATTTTTCGTTTCGTTGAAACCGGTTTTACGAATGATACGAAGTACATCAGCGTAACGTTATACTTTCATCCCCGCTCCAATTTAATGATATGGTTTTGAGCCATTAATGTCAAGTCAAGTGTATTCAAATATGTAATTAAAATATAGTGTCTACGCGACCGAACACCGCTAGCTATCCATTTTAACCTACAATTAAGTCTATTGATTTAGTTTAATACATTGTAAACATAATTTCGTGCTTTCAGCTGATGGATTGCGTATTAGTAAAAGGACACGAAGGTATTTTCGAGAAAATCCTCTTTTAAAACGGAGTCAATTGGCATTGGAATGATTTTCCTGTCATTTCCACTAAAACACACATCAATTCATTTTAAAGAGCACTGATGTATCATTAATCAAAATAGGAAAATATACAGAAAAATACATCTCTTCATTCTCGAGTTACTCCCTATATAGCCATCCAGATGTACATGGATACTCGAGATATTAATATTTAAGGAAGCCTCTCGTATGGCGTAATTAGTTTCAAATATCAAAAGTGACGCTCACCTTTCTACTTGCATTCATTCGATGAAGGACACGAATTTCAAAAGCTAGGCAAAAAAATGGATAATACAAATACTTGAAAAGTTTAAAGTTACACGCCAATCTGTAAATGCCGGAGCCACGTATGTTTTTCACGTTCACTAAATTAATTGAGATGGTCGTAAGATTTTTTGATCGCCACAGAATTGTCTTAAAATTATTGCAAGTACGTGCGCTCTATGAATCATTTATTTTGCCTTAGGGAGCGCTCATTAATGACGTCATGCAAAAAACCTAATTTATGGAAATCGCTGTCATGCAAGTGTCATGTTCTGTCATGCATGAATGGGAGGTCTCCCCCCCCCAAAAAAAAAGACGTCATTTATGAGCGCTCCCTTAACGAAGAGGCATGGAATAAACGCAACCCAGTATTTGGACCTTAGCACATGCATTGACACATGATACTGTACAAACATGCATGTCCAGTATTTACATGATGTCATTCCGGTTGTATTTTCAACTCAAGAAGGTGCTTTATCGTGTGGCCAAATGCAGGACTATCGAGCAAGGATCGACGCCAACAGAAGATACTGTAGTCAAAATTCATATGGCCTTGAAAATGTACTTAACAATTGGGATGTTGCAGAGAGTGATCGTGTAGTGGCGTGTCGAGTAACTACAACTTATGCATAACCATAGGCGTTTGGCACGGCGTAAGTAGGATGCTTTCATTGAATAGCATGGGAAATGTAAAATAACCAATGCATTCCCAGCTAATTATCCTACACTGCAGCAGACGAAACCTGCCGATGGTAGCGCCACCAGTGGCGTTGCAACAGTCTAATTTTAACTAAGGGTTGTGTTGGTAACTCTCGCTTTAAGTTACAGCGCATTAATTTCGGACAGCATGATGCTCAAAGACAATTCCTCCATAAAAGATAACTCGCATTTAAATGGATGATTAGCATTTGAGAAGACATGAGATTAAAATTTGTAAGGCTTCCCATTGGTATAGGATTTCTCAAAGGACGTGCGATTCATGTTTGGGGGTTGGGAGAGATATCCATTTGGAAGGACACTTGTGACGATCGCAGCTGCATGTACGTGTATGTACATCCACTCTTAACTCCTATTTTTATTTCTGTTATTCGTCAAGGAAACTAAAAAGAAAGGGCAACAAAAACATTTTCTTACAATCTAATTACAGTTTTTTTCTTCTATTGATGCTTATCGATAAAGCGTGGGGACTCATTTCATTTACTGCTACTTAGTGGCAGCACCGTAAGCACTACGTTGAGAAGGAAACTGCCACTGCACACGCGAATAGTGACAAACTCAAATTCAGTGTTCAATTAATGCTTTTAGAGCGTATTTGACTAATGCATTGGCTGAGTGAAGATGTTCGCATATCATAAACAGAATGCAGTACATGTACAGTTTGTATACTTTGTGTACATAACTACATGTACTGTACATGTACATGTATGTCGTTGGCTGATAGCGGTTTTACCAAGAGGTTTATGACGTTAGACGGTGTCCAACACTATACGTGCATGTATGCGTTTAATGTACAATTGTACACGTATTTCTACGACATTAAGGTAGCACTAGTCCGCGGTTTAGCTTATTTCGGTAATAGGGTCGTACGTAGTCGTGACACTTCCATTATACGCATTGTTTGTTTGAGCAAGTCGTAAAATATTCAACACTAAAACGAATAAACAGTTTTTTATGGCGCATATATAATATGCTCGATACCTTTTATCTCTAATTGACAACTAATTACATCGTAATCTAATTAGTCACGGCAAATATATAAACAAAATGTTGGATTAAAGTGCAGTAGAAATATATACGTTTGACTTGCAAACACAAGGAGTTTTTGCCATCAACTAATTCAAATGCTGCTAAATGTACGGGCATTTCACATGCCAAATAATCACGCTAGTTGTGCTTAGGCCTAGAATTTTATATAAATTTGACGATGTTTCGTAATATGGCGTGCGCTGTTCGTTTCATCGTATACAAGATGTTTAGATAACAACAAATATAGGACTTTGATAAACATCCTCGTAAAAATTAACTGTATCCAATAATACATAAAAAACAAGACGATCTCTATTGGGTTTTCTTTTTCTTACTGGTCAGAGATTAAATTTAAAAAAATGGGTCCGTGGCGCAATGGAATTCGATACGATCTTAAGTTTGCAAGAATCTCTAAGAAATTGATTATATAGGAAGCGTACGAATGCTTTTAGAGAAATATTATGAGGAATGTCAGCGGACAAAATAAATAACAATGGTCAGATATGAAATACAAACCATTAAATGGATTAATAAGCTTATATATGAAGCGAAAGAATGGTATGCCGCGCAATAAGAGCGACATAGCAGTTGCAAAATAACTTTTATACTACGCAGACTTATAAGAGCCATGGAATTGATTTAAATGCTCACTTTGATATAAACCTTACCGGTAGTTACTTAACTAATTTTTGTAAAGAGTTTAAAAACCGTGTAATAAGTCGAATGTGTACCATTCTTGACCGCTTTGGGATGTTGGGGCTCGTCAATAACAGATGGTGTCATTACAAACTTATATAGAATTTGGCAATATAGAATTATATAGAATTACGAAATTTGCAAAAAAATATTGCAGTTCACGACGACTGGCGATATTTGATGCAAAATCACGCAATACTAATGGGTCTCTGTATTTCGTAAGAAAGTGGAATTTAGGCTAAGCACTGTCTTTAAGTAAAATACATTTTAGAATGCATATCAAAGCAAACCTGAGTTACTAAATCTTTATTAAAAATAGTTCAATTTGTTTGCAGGGTGCGCGGAAACTACTTTGATACGCAACTGCTTATGTTGAGGAAAATTATAAGGATAATGTTTAAACACTCTGTATATCAACTTAACTTGATATGCATTTTTTTATTTCGGTTGGGGGGAAGGGAGATTATCAATGTTGTGAAATGAACGGTGCCATATCAAACTGCTTATCGCTTTTGTTTCGCCATATTCGGCAAATATCGCTTCGAAATTCGGCCAACTTTTTGACCTCTCCAATTTGTGTGTCAACGAGACATCGAGATCCTCAATGCACATTTAATTTTCATCATTGCAATGACGTGGTTTGCGAACGAACTCATTATGAACAAAACATCAGTTCGGTAAATTGCCGTTGAAAAATGTTTTTAAATGCCATTAACCAATTGTACGTGTGCACTGCACATGTCATACTGCGCTGCCATGACATTCAATTATTAGGCTACATCGACAAGTGTGCGGGTGTGTGTGTGTGGCTGGGCATTGAATTGGACGTACGGTGTACATGCACATGGCACATGGCACATTAGAGCCAAATGCATGGTATGTTGGTGGCAAATAGTTCCGTTTTTCCTCTCGGTTTAATAGGCCAATCTACTGCGTGTCCTTTTAGCTCGATGGAAACAGGAAGCCATCGCATTGGTAATAAAACGTGGCATCATCAGGATTAAACGAATTAGCGCGGACTACTCCGCTAATCAGATTTAATTAAGAACCGTGCATTTATAAATAATTAATTCCGAATGAATTTTTCAAACGAATGGTGTGCAGTTGTTTAGCCTTTCTCCATTGCTCGATATACACGTGTATAGCTTACGCAATGTGTAATGACCGCCCGAAACTCAATTTCATTGGAATTAATCGGTTGCTTTTAATCATGCTTCAATAGTTAATTCTTCTAAACGCCTCGATAAAGTGTATTTTCTGAATCGTGAATCAGTATCTGTTTGTATAAATTAAATTATAATGTCTCGCATGTACCGTCAAAGTTTCATGTTTAAAACGACATTTCAGCGAAGTCAGTGAGGTAAATTGGGTAAAAATGTAGAATGACGTCATTTGGTTAATTTTGTCATAGTATACAAAAGGTATATTCAGCGGGGTAAGAACGTATTGCATTCTCATTCAAAAGAATGAAAAAGCAGTACGATTTGTGTGAGCCCACACGCCCCCTCGTGGACACCCTGGTGGAAAGATCAGTATAATTAGTACAGTAGATACGATTTCAGTCTAAATATACTGATATTAGTTTTAAAAAATGTAGTGATATCACCAACTATACTGATAACGAAAGTCCCAAAAAACCAGTATAGAAAAAGTGATATCATTAATGTTATACTGATATCAACGTAAAAGCATACTGATAACAGCGGAGAATCACATACTGATATTTTCTCCAGGGAAGAGCATTGTGTGAAAGACGCGTTGTGATGGAGCAAACACCATTATCTTTACGCTGCCATGCCCGTAATTATTTTCTGTAAATTCATTAAAGACTATACTCTGTTCATAACTAGAAAGATACCGGGGAATTCAAATGGACCAATAGAATGAAAGAACCTATTTGCAAGTAATACATGCGCCATCTGTTGGGCATCGGTGTGGAAGAAGTAGCCTTCATTAATCACTCATACACGTAGATCTCTTTGGTTGAAGCTCTGTTCGATTCTGGCTTTTCAAACGGTCTAGAAATCTCTTAATTTTTTAAACCGCACCGTCTTGTAATACATGTAGGCTTTGAAATTTATAGCATCAATCCACTGACATTTCCCAAACCACGTTCATCTACATGTTGACCTCTCAAACGTGATTTCATGCACGATGATTTAGCGAATGCATTACCCTGGTGGTAAGATAAGTGCAGATCGGTATAAAATGTGTACTGATATCAGTACAGATTTACTGATATTAGTAATAAACCATACTTATCACCAGTAGTATTACCAGTACATTTTCACAAAGTCTTTATTATTGATATATAGATGCAATTAAATTTTGATTTTAAACATTTAAAATCACTAATGAGATATCAGTATAACATTTATACTGATCAGTATAGATCATTGCTATACGGATGTACACATCTGAACTATTGTTAGTACTTCTATAGTCGGATTAACAAAAGAGGAAACTGAGCCTTAGCCAAACAGAGCTATTCAGCTTATAGATCATGCCTTCCAACATAAAGAAAGTCACGCCTAACGGGCGCCAATGCTCACAGATGGAATGAATCATAGGACAGGAAGGATTAATCGCACAACAGGCTCTTGCATTTTATTGGTCCATTTGAATTCCCAGTTTCTTATTTTGTTAATCCGATTATAGTGATACGTTGCGCATTAGTACATTTACTGGTTTTGGGACAAATGATATTAGCACAACTTATCAGTACAGTAGTTGTACTATCATTAGTAGTTTGAAAAACCAGTACATGTACTGATATTGCATATTGATAATCTACTGATCTTTCCACCAGGGCATATATATACCGTAGTCCAATGCCCCGAGGTGAAAACCGAATTAATCCGTGCTTGAGTTTAACGTATTAATTGTATTTCGGTAAAGGATTTCTGTCGTCGTGTAGAAAGAGTGTAGAGAGAGAAGAGACTGTCGTTTTGTTTTTCTCTCATATATTGTATACATTGTATACATGTATATTATTCGCCGCGAGTGTGTCGATGCGTACTTAACGTTTGTTATTTTAAACGTCGCATTTTTGTATCGATCGCCGTACCAAGAAGTGGTTTCTCGATTTTTAGTTAAAAGTCGGCTTCTTACGTGCATAAGTATGTATATAGACAAAAGGGAGATTCGCTCATCCGCCATTATTGTTAACCCGTCTATAGCGGCAATTGCGAATCCCGGGGCAAACATAAATTCTTGATTTGTGGGTCCCCCTCGGTTTATGTCCCCCCCACCTCTCTCTCTCTCTCTCTATCTATCTTTTTACCCCTCCCTAAAAACCACTATTGTGTGTAAGAAAGGGGAGGGGCGTTGGAGGAGGAGGAGGGATAAAAGGCATCGGTTTTTTTTTTCAACGGAGACATTTTATACGTTCAATTTGCGAGTCGCTATAGCTCTCGTTACATATCGATATTCATTTGCGTACGAAAAATAGGAAATTGCGCGGTGGGTAAAATGACAAAAGCTCAGTCGTCCGCACTTTCTTATAATTACCTCGTCGCTGCTTTTCTTCTTCGCTTCCAACGAAAATCAAGAAAAATTGGCACTCGAAAAGCATTATAAATGGAGGAGGAGTAGAGAAGAAGCTGTTCAATGTTGTTGCTATGGCTCTCACTCTCACTCTCTGTCTCACATTCTCGACGATGCTCGCACGGAGAGACTGGAGAGTTACACGTTTACCGCATTTTGCAAAGGATGATGGGGGGGGGGGA
>JAQIXS010000782.1:0-38747 GCA_034700785.1 Rossiulus vilnensis | reverse complement strand
ACGTGATTGGAAAATATTCAAATGACCCTTAGTCAAATTATTTGGGAATGTACCGTGACGCTCAAGCAGGTCACAAGTCGATGTAGTGTTTCCAAAAACGTTTTCGGTCGATTCAAAAATTATGCAGTGCGTGTTTGAAATTATCGTTTAATTGACCTTACTAATGTTTTAATGTTTACTTAATCTTCTCTTTTTGTTCGCTTTGCGCCAATTGGATAATTACACTTTGCCAGAGGAATTCCGCACAAACCAGAAGACCATTGAGAATGTCATTTACAGTAAATGGGCTGAGGGCACTCACTCTTTCAGGGCTCTCAGTCTTCATCCTAACATTCCTCATCCAGGTGTTTTTATATTAAAGCTTTTAATAAATCCTCCCCAAATGGTCTATACCTTACGCCTTCTACGTGTGCTGCATTTATATTGGATTTAAATTTGAACAAAAAATTAAATTATACATGAATATGATGCGCATGTATACATTCGAAGGCGGTGTATAAACGGACACGTGGTGTCAGTTTTGATTACATGCTGACCCTGGCGACTGATATGAAATTCTTGAGTAAAAAATGACCAGCCTCTGCCTTTGACGTTTTGTTCAACCAGACGTTTATGAAGGTTGGAGCCATACTACATACATTGCATTTCAGTCTAGAGCTAAAAATAAACGCAAGTACATATTTTTTGTTTGCAACATTTTACGTTTTATGTACAAAAAGGTAACATATTTTGTAATTAATTCTTAGGACAGATGCAGGCCATATATATTTGTTGAATGAGAAGACTTGTCAGTTGCTCAGTAATTATTCGATGAAGTTGGCTTTATTTCGTATTACTGTACTTAACAGAAAAGTATATACTTTAATTCAGGCTCTAATTGATATATGCACACTGTAGCTGAGATCCCAAGGCAATTTTCATGTCATCGTTACTTGATTAATTAATCATATGCTGGGTATCTGCCATTTAACAGTTCATATATGTATGTCAACCGGAAGTGACAAAATCATTGAATATAATTATCTCATTGTACGTTTGCATTTTTTATATTAATTTTGTATGTCTGTGTGTGTGCAAATAAAATATACCTTAATTTAGAATATCGCAGTAGTTAAATTATTAGTTCCTTGTCAAAATTTATAAGTAAATGTCATCATGCTTGCATATGGGTAATCATTGATAACGAATTATGCTAATGCACTGTAGTAATATTTGACCTCCGACTACTATGCTGAAGATCCCTGTTTAATCAATTAACCAATAAGATATTTATTAACATTTAATAAGAACTCTTGAGGGTGACAGCCTTCCATTCTGTCACCCACCACTATATTACGGCTATTAAATTATCCAGTAGATTCGGCTCCGAGTTGATTGTAAGCCTCAATACTGACGTATACGTGTTTTTTAGGCAACATTAATTAAGGATGCAATGTGTAAGGTTCTGCCCCTTTACAGTCCTTCAAAACCGAATTTGTGCTAACAAATTGGTTTTCTTATTTTGAGATTTTGAGATTTTATTAAATTGTAATGAGCACTGACCATGGGAATTAACAATCAAAACTTAATGTAAATACTCATTGGCGATAAGATCTGAGCAACCGTCCATGGGCATCTCTAACTATAATTACATGTCTGCCCTTCTGTGATCTTGATACGTAACCAACCGGAAATTAAGTTGAATTATGCACATCACGTTAATAAACATGCTCTTTAGTATGCAACCATCGTATGGCGGCGATCATTTGCTTATCTGAGTGGATGATTGATATATTATGTGAAAGAATCCCAATCTGGTTGGGTCGTGTATTAAAATGAGGCACTATTTGCTAGCAATTACTTAGGGGCTAAATTGCTCGCAAACTTAGCCTTAACTGACCAGTCCTAAGATTGTGATAACCAATGCCTCTTGCAACATTATATATGCTTAAGCTATATTTGTTGTTGTCCATATGTCGTGTATTGAGAGATATCCTTTCAGATTAGAAAACAGGTAACCAAATTTATGAATAGATTTCCAACCTTGCATGGGTGCATATTTTATAACCGTTAATTGGTAATAAATTAACTTTAAAATCCATCCGTGGTTGTTAATTTCATTGGCCACCTGAATTTTGTTGTAACCAGTCAGGGCTACCCCAGAAATAAAATATTCAACTTTCCTGACATTCCAGTTTTTTGAACAAATTTCCCTGTGTGCTGAAAATGCAAAAAAATATGACATACAGTGTATATGTATATGTTGTTAGCGCTATATGATTTCTATAAAGGGAATTCCCAATTTCTAAAAGTGCAGGACTTAGTGAGTGTGCCATGTCTTGACTTCGGTGTTAACTAATAACTAAATAGCAATGGTATTTACCGATCATAACTTATAAATGCCTTTAATATTCTTCAATGCCATTAAAAGTACTGTTTTAAAACAGTTCATGCAAATGGTAGCTTAAGCACAAAAATGCTCTACTTAGATGGCATCAAAGGACAAAAATTGATAATTAACATAAACAAAGTGCTGTAAATCAGTATATTAAAAGAAAAATTCCTTTGAGGAGCATTTGAATGCACTAAAATGTCGAGTGAATCAATCAAAGGCAAATAATTTCCTATACGTAATGTCAATTCCATGTCCTCCACGTTTCCCAGTTAATTTCAGATTTCAAGTGTTTTCCAGGTCTGGGGAAACCCTACCAGACTACCAGTAGTGCCGTGATTGAAAGAAGGAATTCCAAGCGAAGTTCTCGGCGCTTAACGAAAATTGAGCAGTTCAAGAGCTGCAGATGCAAATGTCCACGGAAGACCAGCGAACAAAAGATAGGTCACTTTTGTAAGAAACACAAAAAGGCGATATGGGGGAGGGTGATATGCGATTCAATCCTTGGATGATTATCTCTGCCATGCACAACCGCATCGTGGAGGGCAATGCATCTTTTTTCCAATCTATATTTCTAGCCTTCTTTGCTGTCTCGCGAACGCTTTAGGGGCCTAATCCTCTTACTGATATCCATTACAAGACGTTTGCAAACCTCCACTGTCTTCATCACTCTTTACCTAGGGTAATCCCGCTGTGGGCTTACAGGGTTCCAAGAACTGCGCAGGGTGCACGGGAGGCGCTTCAACTCCTTTCAATCACCGCCGCCTGGTGGGAACTCAAAAGAAACTCACCTGGGCAGGGGGCTGCAAGAGCAGTTCATGGCCAGCTAGGCTGAAGGGAGGCCGACGGTTTTTTTGAGGAAGGGTTCGCTCCTGGCCTGTCGAAATTCCCGGTGGTTAACAAGTAGGACGTGAGGTGGCTATTTGGCCACTCCGAACCAACTTAAATCATTTTGTACGTCATAAATTCGCTCGTCACTGGAAAGAACTGAAGCGAACTGGGTGCAAAAAACGACCTGAAGAGCCCACCAGGGTCTCGATCCCTGAAAAAAAAAAGCTGTTCATAAACGAAACGACGCAAATTGGGGCTTCATTTTATGAAAAAGAAAAGGCATAAAAACGCTAATTCGGCTAAGTCTCACATTTGTATGCACGTGGCGTTAACATTAAACTCCAATGAAGATCGTGTCAAAGCAACTGGGTTTCCAACGTTTCACATACAACGGCTTCATCAAGAACTAAATCCTACAAATGGAAAATATTTTGTAGGAAAGAAAAACATCAAGGAAAACAGACTGCAGACTTTAGTAAGAATGGTAGAAATGCGGTCTAGATTCTAGGCTTTGGCAAATTCGAACTTATGATTTCCTTGATTTCTTGAAGACTATGAGTATTGACAGCACTATATAAACATTTATGGACTAAAATTAATAAAGGGGCATGCTCTGAACTATAGTTAGGGTGGCAAGAAAATACCTTGATCGTCAATCTAATACTAGCTAATTTTGTTTTGAAAACATTCGTTGTGGCTGTTTCACTTTGACGTGTTCCATCAAGTGTCACATTATCCGGGAATATGTGTGATGTGCATACCGAATAAACGTTGTGATACATTGCGATGGATCACAATAACGTTTGTCTACTCAAGCTGAAGCCGTGATGGTTTCCTCCACACGAACTTCCATCTCGAGATGTCATTTCAAGTTTCTTATAAAATTGATCTGCGTACTTAAAAGAACCCGCCGTACCTTTTTTTTAGTTTCGAGAAAAAATAGGGAAGATATTGCTCACGTCTACGTTTTTTTGCATTTTTTTGGGGAATGGTTATTGGCCTGATGCACGTTTTTTGGGCGCCCTTTCAACCAGCTCGTCTGCTGTTGTACTTGCATGACAAAATGGAAAGCCATGGAAATTTGGCGGCACTTTGATGTAGGGGACGCAGGTGATGGTCGAGGTGTACATTCCCTTTACACGTATTGCTTTGGGACATGTGATTGTCTCTTAAACGCTGCTCGCTAGATTTTTTTTCGAACTGATTGTGTTTGGCTTTGTACGTGCTATCTCTGACCCGCGTACACTTTTTATGTCTTTGACCGAACAGAATAAATAGGACAATGCATTCGTGTGGCATAACTGTGTGCTTATTAATACGCGTACTAACGTGTAATTTGGCGCTATCTTGGTTAGACTGTATTAATCCTGTCACAAATCTGACCTTATGTCCAACAGACCTTTAATAACACATTTTAACCTGTGATATCATGGTCATTTCGAGGACCAATGTCACATTCAATTTGCCTATCCAAGGAATGAATTTCAGATCTCAGTACATGTATATGCCACTTCCCATGGAAAACATTGCCCACAATAGTACGTCCATACGACGTAATTCTTTGATAATCTTGAAAATGAACATCGTCCGCTCCTGATGCACGTCTTGTTACTGATGTTGGGTCGTAGGTAAAGACAACTTCAGCATCTTTTTAACATACAATATAATTACTGTTTTCAATGAATATCACTTAAGTCTTCATATAATTCCATTTATTATTTCATTCTATAATAATGACCCCATATGAAAACGATATAATTACAGGTTGCAATCAACTTGCTATGTCATTATCAACAAAATGACAATTAACATTGCCAACTATTTTTTAAAGTTAGCGAGTAGTTTATACATGTACCGCTATTAGTCGTATTAACTTTATATATAAAAATCATTGCACCGAATTACTCGTACATGTATATTATTCAATTTGACGTCACATGCTAGGGTCAAAATTTCAACATTTTTGTCATTTTCACTTACAAATTACGTATTTTCTACAAAAAAAGACATCATCAAGTAATAGTTTTAGTTATTGCTCTTGATTCACAAAGATGGCGGTACGGATGATTACTCGAGAATTGGTTGAAGATCCTCCGAATGAAATGAATATGAAATATTTCAAATACCAGGTTACCTGCACCTCTAACACATTCAATATTCAAGTATCCAAGTGTAGTTCTTAATTCTGCAATAAAGAACTGTAATTTCTGTATACTCTCTGCGCAATTTCCAACTGTGATGTGCCACTGTAGCACAAATTGGGACTTTTTTTTCTGTATTTTTATCTATGAAAACGGTGTAAGTTTTATTATTAGATCACGAGCGTATTGTTCATATTTCGGTTTTTGTTTTCATAAAAGCGAGCAGCCAGGTCAGCGCTCGTAAAAATAAATATAAGCAGCACGCTTATGGCGTTCAGATGCGAGATTCGTATCATTGCTACTCAGCTGCACTATTTTATTTAAAAGGATAATGAAAGTTGGGAGACTGGTTCGATAACCTTTTTTTCTGAAATAAATTTTGCTCGCACTAAAGCACGCAAAACAATTACACGCACTCGTGTGTTATCTTAATTTAAATTGTAATAGACACCTGACAATAAAATCCAATTTATGCTCATTTCGGAACTGTAGTGATATTGATTCTGAGATGTTGCGACGCTTCGAAGCTCGCAGTTAATTTATTTAAAAACGCACAATGTTGCATTGCTTACCAGAGATCTTTTTTACGTGATTTTTTCTTAAGTGCACGGAATTGCTTGAAAGGGCCAATGTAGACAGACTGTTGAAAGAAGCAAAGTGCGAGCTAACAACTTACCTATGTGATTGCCATTGTTGTTTTCAACAAACTGAAAGCTGTTACTTTTTTGTGTATTTTTTGAGGAGACAGAAGCTTTTTTCGAAGGAAACCTTTTCTTTTGAAGGGGTGCGTACGCAGCACAGTGGATGCCACGTCTTGGCATTATTTAAAATGTTACAATGAAACATAAAGGAAAGCCGCCCTGTCTTATTACAAGGGCGCAGTTTGCATTTGCCAATTCAATCGCTTTATTTGCCAAATTGATGAAGGAATGCCATCGGGTAGGGAACAAAATCGAAAGCGGAGGAACCTTTGTATTGCTGTATGCCACAAATAAACATGACCACAAAGGTCCATTCATGTCCATTTATGCCCACATAAGTCCATGAAATTCACACATGTCCTTATATATCCATATACAAAGTGTTTACATTCTCACATATGCCCATATATGTCAACATTTTCACAGATATGGCCATACACCTATGTTTATGCATGGGAAATATAATATAATCACTTACATGTATATTAAAATATGTTTTATTTATATTGACATGTGTCTAAATTTGCCGTGTATGGTGATGTCAACATATGGTCATATATGGAGTTAAACGTGACCATATATAGTTCAAACATTGCCAGTCATGTATGGCCATATTTAACTTATCCAACCTTGTGATGATATGGGCGAGATTTCACAAGAAAAAAAGACAAACTAAATATAAATGCATCTAAAAAACACTCGAATCTAGCGCACTATTTCACAATGAGGGATGTCCTTGAAGACAGTAAGAGGCCATCTTATTTGCGTCTGGAAGGAGCAGGAAGCCAGACAGGTCTAGGAGAAAAGCAAAACAGTAAAAATGTCAAGTCAGGTCGTTCGCCTAAACAAGTACAGAATAACGCTGCGAATTCCCTCAGGAACATTGAATTCTCTGGGTTTAATTTGACCTCATTATGTAATTATTTTTAAGATGTGTAATGTTTAAAAAAAATACAAATTCGCTGTCTGCTGTCCTGGTGAAATTGGCGCTACTTCAACAGGTGTCACGCCAAAGAACGCAACATTTCCGAGATTGTTTCATATTCGTAGTGGTCTTAGTTAAGTGATCATCACTAGCGCACAAAGCCGAATCACATCCAACCGTGAAACGGCCGCAAAGAGCCTAATACCGAAACATTTTCATTTCTGCTAAAAACGTAAACCAAATATTTATCCGCTGGCTTTTCTCAGGCTACAAACATACAAGGAAACCCAACAAGGACTTATCCGGACTAACGTTTATGACAGGTTGACCGTACAAATTATCATAAGAAGAATGATGCTTTCACGTTCTGTGTGTTTACCTTAAAAAGTGGTGTTTACCTTTATGTGACGGTGTCTTTTTATCACAGACTTCCATACATCACGGTGACCTTTCCATTTCACCGAAATCTCCGATAAAAGATTGGTGAAATGTGTACTCTCTAACCGAAGTGCTATTGCAGACCCTCATTGGTGCGAAGTGGGGAGTTTTTATTTTGTGTTTACTTTTTTTTTGAAGTCGGAAAACGTTAAAAAAAATCACACCCTGGTTTGGTTTGTAGTCTGATAGGCTACTGCGAAGCTTCCAAACGCCAAGATTTAGGCCATCGAATGCCATCTGTGCTTGTTCCTGTACCCATGTGGTCAACGTATGAGATGCCCTAATGTAACCCTGGTAATATCTGGTGGATTGAAACAGAAATCACGTAGTTAATGTTGCAGCATGATGGCGCAGTGTTTAAATATTTACGTAATTGCCAATGTTAAGTGCCTTTACAGCTTGTTTGAAACTACGGGCTATTTACGTTCGCTACTTTTGAAAAGCAAACCGTGTGTCTATAAGTCTGCGATAAATTATGAAAGTTTGTAAACGCTTGTTATGGAAAAACTGCTACTTGGTTTACCAGCAGGGTGGGCGGTCCCCGAGTGGTTCTTGTTAAATTTCAACAAGGAAGCTTGGCATTTTTAATTATTTATACCTGGCATTTTTTCCCCTGTTCAATTGTTCTGATGCCCTTGTGATTCAGAGATTACCCGCATTGTCCAAAATAATTAATTAATGTAAAAAGGTTTCGAGTTCACGTAAGCGATCCTTGGCTCACCAGACTTGATAGTATTGATTTCATTGTATTTTTGGTGTCAGCGTTACCAGCGTGTTATCAGCAAACGCCCTTATCATATGATCACTGATCATAAGCGGCAGAATGTAATACTTAATTTGAAAGTATAATATGGACCGCGATGATAAAAAGCTGTTTTCCAACTGACCTGAAGCAGGTCAATTAGGTATAAGGGGGTTGAGGGGGAGGATTATCATCAATTCGTGTTGTTAAGGTCAACCCAAAAGGATGGCCACCATGGTAAAAAAATACTCATTTTTGCTTGAAATACTTATGATAATTGCTTAATTTTTTTTCGATTTTTATAAATGAAAGTGTGAAACGAAAGTGAAAGTCTTTTTAGATAATCTTTAAAAAAACATTATTCAATCTCCGAAAACGTGTTTTTCGTCTCAATGAAATCAAGGAAGGTGGGCATCGTAGATTGCATAATGGTTTTCTTCAACCTTATTTATTTTATTTTTTATAAATAAAAGGAACATTTTTAAATTATAAAATACAATTCAAACCCTAAAGGACAAGCAATTCTATAAGGAGAAAAATAAGTTTAGCTATTATAATAAGTATTTGAAGTATAAATGTGTACTTGTTTGAATGGTGAGCATCCTTGTTGGGTCGCAGTTGATAGAAACGTTTTTAATTCACTTTGAGGCCCAACAAAATAAAGGTAGCATGCAGTATATGAACAACGATGAAATATTACGAAGCTAGTAAATAATTAATATTAGTTGGCTTATCACTTTGATTCATTTGTTTGGTAAAATCATTTTCAAATATGTTTAAATACACGTAGACACGAGTGAAATTTAAATTCCTGAAATATAAAAAATGCCTAAATCCATTACCAAATATGGGATGACAGTGAATAAGTGTGCAGATAACGACATCATTCAGCATTGGGTCAGATATTTTGTAGGGCAGGCACTGAAAACTCGAATCGTTCCTTTTATACTTTTTTTAAAATCGTTTTTGCAAAAATCAAAAGCACTTTCTCATTTTACACCAAATAACCGCTGAAAGTCATTGATAATTCAATAATTGAAAATGGCTGTCACACATGTTCCAATGCGCGCTGCCGTTCCAAACCCTGGATCGGAGATTTTGTTACCATTTGACATTTTCTGTCAGTTCCCATCGAGCCTCCTCGCAATTAACGGGCTAATTAGGGCTGTAAAATGCTTCGCTAAATTTTGCCAGAAATTTCCACTAATTGATTTTGCTGGTGTACTTCGTTAAGTGAGCATCCGGAGTGCATTAAGCGATGCGACCCACGAAGAAGGGACAGGGATTCTCTTGCAGCGATGGAGATTGATGCAATTTCATGACAACCTATATCTCGTATTCCTAACCTCAAATATGTCACACGTGATAGATTTCTTTTCTACATGCCCTCCGCACACAATGACTGTATCGCTATTGCTGGTCAACACCGATTTACTGCCTCGATCTCCCCATATACATCATCGTTCATCCATATCCACTACATGTAGAATGTATGCGCAAGCATGATGAATATGCCGTGATATATCTTGTCGAGGTTGCTTTTTGGTGGCAGGTTAAAGCGTACAACCGCATCATACATTAGGAACTTGAAGCTGATGCAATTTCGGGCCATCTATTGAGCTCTTAATTTTATGGCCCCATTCAAACATTAAATTGTGTGTTCATCATGCTATAATTAAATTAGACGTTTGTCTGACGCTGTGGAGATGGACAATGGACTATGTTAAATTTTAAATACGTGTTTCATGCTTCCTTTTTCTGCTTAATGATGTAATTATATCCTGCCATGAAAGGATTTTCCCTTTACCAAATTATAACGAACGTTTTCTGTTAATTGCGATGTAATCAACCCAATCCCAAAACTCTCTAAGTAACAAGACTGATGATCTCGTTTTTATTTTCAGCTCCTCTACAAAAAGAATCTCATATTCGCTAACTATATCATGCAAGGTGTAGTGAAATGACATGGGATTCTACAAACCGAGCGCTATCTACATGGTAAGTGTCCAGGTTTTGTCCAGGGTTTTTCATTAAAGTTTTGTTTTTAAATATTGAATTTCGCGGAAATAGATTGTTCAGGGTAAGTGAATGAAAAAATCATAAGTAATTTAATACTTTAAAAAAAAAAAAAAAAAAAATAAGCACTACGGTTACTCGAATAAATATGCGAATGTCTCAATAATGAGTTTGGCAACATTCTCAATTCTTGCCATTATCTGCCAACGTCAATTGTTGTTCGTTTTACAGGCGAAATCCCATTTTTGGGATTGTAGTTTTTTGGAAAAACCTGTTCACTCATAGGAGATAAAGTTGCAAAAATAATCAGTAACAAATAGGAGAATTAACATCCAAAAGTGTTTTGGTGCCAAAGCGTTGCATATTCCAGCTTGACTAAGGACAAGGACTGCATGATCCGAAAAAAAACCTAAAAAAACACCAGCCCACCCAAAAGCTTCATGCCAATTGGAATGTTTTCCTCCTCAGCAATAAACCGACCCGACCCTGGTAGCCCATTAGGTGGCCAAGATCAACTCAGGGATAGTGACTCACGGGTTTAAACTTCTCTGTAACTCAGCAATTTTGTCATTTTTGAGCATTTCGAGAGCTCGTGAAAAGACTTGAAACAGAATTTCAACCTAGATTCTTGTCACCGATTCCTCCACGTACAAGGTGGATGTTGTAACGAATCAATGTGGCGTAAAAGGCAACTAAATGGCCACCCCTAAAGCACACTAAGCCAATGTGCCAAAATTGATTTTGATGTCTGTACACGTAGACCTGCTAAAAGGCTAAAATAACGAATCGAACTGCTCAACACGGACAATGTCCATTCTGGCTTGCTGCGCACATCACGCATTTGGATTCGTTTCCATGGCGATACTGAAGTTCCCTGTGCTAGGCATACAAGAGTAAAAATCATGAGGGTTCTGTAAACCAATTACTGATCGAACACACCTTTTTTTTTGCGATTAACTCCCAACTTCCTGTGAAGATTCCAGCCTAGCCTAGCCTACTTGAATTTTTGTTTAGCCATATTTCGACTAGCCTTCTAACAGCTACGAAGCTTGTTTTCTCAGCTCTACGTGAGAGTGCTTATTTGCAAGTGCGAGCGCTGTTAACCCCACTTGGCGTTAGCCAATTAATACGGTTGTCCGTCTAAATATTTCATAATACGGTTGGAAGCATACAGGATCATTGGCGCTGGTATCTATGCGGTTGCCAGGGTAACCAAATTAATCAACCTGAGCAAATGGACCATTAATACTTAATGCGATAATATGTATTTTCTTTCCCATTGAATCAGGTATAATGCGGAAAATATAGCTCGGCTATAATTTGTACAGTAATGAAATTCATGTAGTGTAATCGCTCAAGGGCCGTCGTGGGTCCCATTATGAAATTATTTTATTACGCAGAAACCAGTCGTGTGTGCCCACGTTACACGTAGTGTAGCCCGAACATGCGCGCATATTAAATGCTGTTGCGAGCTGAATGCATCACGCATTTTCATGCAGGAATAGCTGTTGCACTGACTATGATTAATGTCCTTGTAAACAATATCAAGGCATTACGTGCTTTAAATTTCCGCGTGCATGTGCAATGCCCGCTAAGGCATTAAAAATTGAAAAGAATTCACTTCGTAGGACCAACTTGCACGCTGCGTTCTGGATCTCAAGCAGTAAATTTGCGTGGTTTCCAAAACATGGCACGCGGCATATTTATGGCAAGAACATTTTGAGTGTGTTCCAAAAGCAGGAGCTTTACGCTTTGAGAAATGAGCAAATGAATAATCAACTTTGTAGGAGAAGGGAAAAAACGGAATAGTTTCGGGAAAAATATAGGTAGCACTAATTTGATTTCGTTCAAACAGCAAGTTCAGACGATGCACGGCATTGAAGCGCAATTACGAGAACTTAGTGAAACAATTGTGTCTGTCGACGTTTTTTCCCGGAACGTCGTGTGTGTTACATGAATTGCACCTCCTAATGAACGTTCAAAACTTTTATCTTGTATCAAGTAGGCAGCAGCGCGCTGTGCCATTCATTCCTCCTCCATTTTGACATTCAGGTTTTCTAAACTTGCTTCAACGTGTTCTTTCGGAGCACTAACGTGGTTCCATCGGTCCAAGTTTTGGGTCCAAGGTACTAAGGTTTGGTTTCAAAATGGAGGCAAGAGATGATTATTTGGTCGAAACTCCAACAATTTGTTGGCAGTTTCTATGGTCATTTTCGTATTATTTGCCAGGAGGTGAGGATTTCACTTTCAAAGCTCCCTCCTCCTTGCCCGTGGCCCTGTTTGCTTTGGTGATATTTGACATTTTCCTCTCGGAATTCTGCAGTTTTTAACTGTTCAAATGGTTTTCTGCATTTTCACCCCAAGATATAGCGAGGTTTCGAAATCAGGAATTAAAACAACTCGATGCTTTATCGCTATGCCCACAATGGATATGTTGCTTGCTCTTGTCAATCGCGAACTGCATCAAGAACAGAGTTCCTGGTCAAGCTAGCGTTAGCCATGCGTGCAATAATGCGAGTACAGTAATTTTTGGGAAGGAGGATGCTTGCCCATGCACTTTTTATGCGCTGCAATTTAAATGTAAATCTAGTTCTGGCTTAACCATATTCGTGCATGAATCATTCATGAAAAGGATGGGTTTGTTTCCAGAGTAAATTAAAAATTTGGGCGCGTTTGAAAGGAATATCAAACGGACCACGATCAGATAAACGTCTGCAGGAACAATGTGTTCTATTTGGGAATCAGATGCTCTGTACGATACGCGCTTACATAAAGAAGTATTTATACCAGTCTGTGAAGTGGCGTCCTTCTTGCTCAAACCCCCAACCCTGATGTGGGCTATTTAATGTAATAAAAAAAAACCGTGCAGCATCTCGAACTCTTCGAAGGTTGGGCTAAGCCGATAAAGACGTTTATATGAAATATCTCGGTGGAATGTTTCCTTTCCAAAGTACTCGCGTGGGAATATCCTCGATGTGTATATTGTTTTTGGGATGCTCGTTATTACCCGCACTTCACCGTTTTCTAATTGGAAGATTATTTAATTATTGTGCTGCATGTCTAATCGTGGTGCGTTTCGTTCCAGTTCTAATTGTTTGCGCAAACTACTGCAGTTTTGTTTGTTTTGCAGAGGGAGGTGTTTAATGTAGACGTTAGATGAGTTTAAGTGCTCACGCTAATTTTGCCATTACGTTATTAACTGTAAACATTACATGCAAGTAATTAAACTTAATATGATACATTTGCATGCTTTGGTCGTGAGCTCAGACCTGGTTAGTTTCTTTGGGAAGTTTAATCTTTTGGCTTAAGCTTTCATGTTCAAAAGCTTTACCACTATTTCCAAACTGGAGGCTTTTCTTGTAAAATAATTTTTAAGTGAGACCATTAATTATTGAGATGTCACTTCTAATGGAACAAAATCTTCTTGAGTCTATTCAGTGATCGTAAAAATGCGATGTGAGATTCTAAAAGATACACTGACACAATTTTCATTCGTGGGAACTGCGATATGCAGCATTCTAAGAGCATGGAATTTTGAAATGCAATTTGCTCATCTCTGATGTAGACTACCTAAAGTAAAAAATAAGCTGCTTGGTGCTTCTATTCATTGTTAAATTTCTAGTTGATCAACAGATGAAGCTTGGAGTTACCCATTGTATTTAAAAAAATATAATGCATGTATCGGTATAGACGTTTGGAAACCTATCGGTTTATTTTGATAAAAGCTATAGGAACTTCATAGGGCTATCTTCTCAAGCATTTCACCGAAGAGTTTAAAAAAATTCACATTTAAAAATTACAACAAAAATTGTACATAAAGTGTTAACAAAAGTTTCGAAAAACCAACGCCATCTATGATTTATTGTGCGCAATGTATCTTGAACATCAACATCCATGAGAACCCAGATGGCGCTGATGGCCTCTTCTTTGTGAACCGAGTCAACATGCATATTGACAAAGTAGCATCAAAAATAGGAATTTTTCATAGTCCATTGAAACAGCCTAAATTCAAGTCGCGCCTTCATCAACTAGAACTTTAAAAAGCACATTTATTAGAGTGATGAGAACACAGATGGCGCTGATAACCCCCTCTGGTCTGTGAACCTGGTTCCTGTCATCTTCCTTTCCAAATTCGGTCACGTTTCACTCTAATTAAAACCAAAACATCTCCAGCTCGAGCTGGACTCTAATTTGAACCAAGCTCTTTCGCATGGCTGGATAAAACAATTTCGAATGAAACCCTTGGAATTTGCAACACGAGAGGACGGACAGATGGACATGGCAATCGATGCCTAGGGCGTTTCTCCTGACATCGAACCCTGCTGAATGTATAAATTGAAGATATGCAAGGCGTGGGTTTTCCCCTTTTCCCATTTTTCTGTCTGCTTTTGCTTCCCCTACAAAGCCTTCGCCCTCCCCCCGTATATATTCTAATCTTCCACCAAGTATAAATGCGATGCATACACGTTCAATATATCCTGCGGAAACATTTTTGCCGGTTGGGATGCAATATTCGAATTGGAAATAATATTCGAGCATCGAGCAAGGGGTGAAGTGAATTCTCGGAGGCTTCGCGAAATTGCATTCGCCTGTAATGCAAATGGAAGAAATATGGTGCATTAATTAAAGTGCAACAGCTCATGCAGATGCATTGATATTGAGAAAAGCTTATGGATGTTACTTCGTTTTTTTTTTCTGTAATCGAGTCTCTGAGGAGATATCCTCCCAGTTGCCATTGAAAATTTCTGATTTAGGATCGGTCCACACCCACAGACCCCAGTGCAAATACACCGTTACATGCGCTTATCATGTTACTATGGAAACACATTTATATGTTTAGACCTGGTAATGTATATAAGTCACGTGCGCTATGCATGCGATATTGATAAGGAATCTTTGGACAACTCAACTTTACATACACATAAATAACTCGAGAGATCTACTCACCGAAGAGTAGAAAATATGTAATAAACGTTTTGGAGGAATACGAAATGCTGAATATTTCGAATCCACATTTTTTTACATCTTTTAAAATATAGGCTAGGCCTATGCAGTGCATGCACTCCAGATAGAGCTTCTGTTGATGGTCTAAAACGCATGTTTAACATTTGATGCCAATTATTCTATGAAGTTATGATTGCATGAAAAACGCATGCAATCCTTCGTTGATGACGGTATTTAATTCATGTTCGTCTCATACACTTTAAACCGTCGCTTCAAATAATTGTTTATTATTTTTATCATGCTAGATATTTTAATTGGAGTTTTTATCGTTCGTTTAACATACATATATTTTTTCAAGTTGAAGAGCAATTATTCGGCATGTTCGTAATTGCTATCCCACACGCAGTATTCATCGTTGTAATAAAAGTGTCGCTTTGTATGCTCAACATCGTTATGCACGCTGGAATAGAATAGATAGTAATAATAAACGTAAGAAATTCAGATAAGCTCCAAGCATGCCTTATCTTTCGTAAAAAATTAATAAGATTTTCCATCATGTTGACATCTCACGCATTCATGCATACTTAGTACGCCGCCTTGTTTCCTCGATCCTGCTTTTTTGACAAAAGAGGAATTGGCAGAAAGTTTTTGATTGCCATTCATCTTGCATTGTTTTATAATATGCTAAAACGTATAATGTTCTTCAAAGATATAAGCTCAGGCTCGGCTGATGCGCGCACATAATTCAGGCTTTGTCGTCTATATCGCAGATGAGTTCTCCAAATCTGACACAGGCTAAAATGCAAATTTATCTCTGTTGTGACTAGGGATTAACATATGTATAGCATAAAACATAATTCATCGTGACATTTTAGTGTAATGCACGATGTAAATGCATTATGTTGGCCGTTCACCCACTCAAAATGGCGAGCTATAAGAACTCTGATGAAATCTCAAGCAGAAGAGCATACGAATTTGCTATACGCTCATGACAGCATTTCGAATAATGCGTATGCAGGCATTTAATGGCTGAACTGACTTTAAAAATGTGAACCAAACGTCGCGATGTGAGATATCCATCATCGTCATGCTGGTATATGCATTCTTCCAAAAAGATGTAATCTTCAATGTTATTCTTAGCAATATTAGCAAAATGTTATCCTCAAACATTGATGAAATGCTTTTGTGCTGAACATCGAGGACTTTGTTTGAAAATTGTGAAAATATTTTTTCATCACCTCAGTCGTGATTATTATCACTTTAAGGCTGAGCCATAAGCTTGCCCACAAAGCAAAAAAAATCTCGCACATTTTTGCTTCAAATACTTATTATAATTGCTAAATTCATTTTTTCCAATGTAGAATTAGTCGTGAAATAGGGTTTCAGCTTTGGTTTATTATTTCAAGATGTTCCGTTTATTGATTAAAAATGTAAGATATTAAAAAAACCGTTATGCAACCCGCAATGCAAAATTGCCATGCAAGGAAGCCTCGTTTTAGGCGGTCGTTTGATAGTTGTTTTTAAATTTCTTCAGTTTTTATCAATAAACGGAACATTTTGAAATTATGAACCGAAGCTGAAATCCTCGTGGGCCACCAATGCTATATTGTTCTTTCAATTCTTTCGTTGTGGGCATGCTTTTGGCGCAGCCTTAAAGAAACATTGCTGCATTTTTTCAGGCAAGAAGAAATTATAGATATCAGAATTAGTTGAGTTTGAAGTTTTTTTAAGGTTTGGGTAAGGTATTTTTGCCAAGAGTTTTTATCTTTATTTGGTAACAGCGATGAAAAGATGTGGAACCTACGTGTATTCCTTTGGAAATGATGCCTTTAGAAATGGTGATTTTAGCAGAAAATACCCCCTTTAATATTACAGTTAAAGCCCAGATTAAACTGTGAGTTAGTATAGGGTTCCAATGTTTTGACAAACTGTTGTTAGAGAAATCCAATGACCCGTGTTTCGTGACATATTGGCTTAAACAGCCGATGAAGAAACAACACTACACACTCGATTTTTCATATATATCGTTAACGTGTTTCAGTCTTGTCTTCCTCTTTAATGTTTGTCACTCAGAAGTTTCTTCATTGGGATGCACTAAAGAAACAACGGTATTCACGACTTTACGTGACACTTAATATAGAACACTTGTCTTTCTGCAATTGTTGCCAGCTAGAATTCCTCTAGAGAGAAAAACAAAATAATGATGCCACACAATTGTCCTTTGCTACGTAGGATAAACTTCACAGTTTAATTTTACAACAGGGAAAGAAATACTATTTTGGTTTCTATCGAGTGTCTAGTTTTGTTTATAATTACTAACGGTTGAATTAATCACCTATAATGGCACGAAATGGAAATGGAAATGCTATGAAAGATATCGTAAAGAAACAAAAATTACGTAAAATCATTTTTGTTTTATACAGTGTTTAATATCGCTCATCTTTTAATATTTTAATATCGTTTAATATCGCTCGTTAAATATGTAACGTGTTTCTCATTTACTTAAATTTCGTCTCAGCTAATGTGGTCCCAGCGAGATCAGTTTCTTGTTATTTTTGAAGAAATCTGAAAAGTAGTTTTTATAGAATCGTCTATTGTAGTTTAATGGGTGTCTGGGCCCATGCTTAAAAGTTAAGACCAGACTTGAATTGTCTAATGAAATCGTCTGGAAAAGCTTAAATCTGTTGAAACATTCATTGATTTACTTGAATTTCTTTTACCGCAATTCACTTTCTACCATGCTAATTGAATTTACTGCAATGGCTCACATGTTAGCTTGCGTTGCCATTCCTTTAACGGAAATGGCGGCTATTTCCATTTATTTTATGGCAGATTTTTGCGCGGTTGGTTCAGGAATGATGTCATGACTTAGTCGTTATTTATGTGTAAACCTTCTTCCTTTGACTTCCTCTGGCTATATTTTTCCATCAAATCCCTGCAAATATACAATGCAATTCATTATACTTAACAGTGAGTTACTTCATGGATTTCTTTCCTTCTACGATCCCATAAATTAAGAGAAGGAAAAACGGTCAAGAAAAGTTTTTTTTAAGATCGTCATATTATCCGTGTGCGTGTGGTATGTATCAGCAGAGCATAAAAACAGAAATACTTTGGATTTCGTCATTGATTTGACCATAAATTTCGAAAAATATATTCATATTTCAAGCTGAAAACATAATTAAATTTCTCCTCCCCCTCTAGTTTATTAGCTTTTATATTCGCATGGAAATGCTTTGTTTCCATGTAAGTATCCATTTCCGTTAATATAAGTTGCACGGAATGAAAATGTTAATGAAAATTTGACTTGCAAATAGTCAACCCACTTTTTAAAACATTAGTCGTTTGCATGCTGTAACGATTGGCATTTTAAAAGTTTGATGTCTTATAAACCCTTTCGTCATAACGGGGTTTGTGCATTGTGCAAGATTTATTGGACTTGTTTCAGCAATTTATGGCGTTGATATCGATTATCGATGGACTCAGCGTTGTAATTCCCATGAAAATTCTTTTCATATCTCTTTGAAATGCAATTTGAACATTTGATGTGTTTACAACCGCTTGCTTCTTTCTTGTACTTGCGTGGCGTGTACATGTAAAGATGTCCTCCTGCAGACATTCTATCCCAAAACCCATAACCCACCCTTGACCGCATGGATTGTGGGGGATGCGAGATTTTTCTTTTCCAACATAATTCCGCTTTGTCCAAAACCAATCTCATTATATCTCCTCATGCCAGTCTCAAGCACTGTTTTCATTTGTAATATCCACGTTTCTTCTTATTCATACCCCAATATTTATCTCTGTGCTGCCTCCTAAGGGTCATAACGCATGTTGGCTCTGGGTCTTCATGATCGTTATTTATCCCCCTTGTTTAATCAGCAATATCTGGCTTCCCAAAATTGCATCGGCCCTCGTCTCCATAAAATAATTTCTGCGGTAACAGGAGAAATTGCTCCGTTGTGAATGGGTTTCATATTATTTTCCGTATTCTTATTTGTGTTCCATAGCCTGTAATTTTATTTCGTCGATTTCTAAAGGAAATTGCTAGCGGGAGAGATGGGAGCTCCAGTTAATATTAGAGAATGTGTTACAGGGTGAAGAGAAAATCTCTTATTGCATTAATTACGATCTTGAAGAAGCATTGAGGGCTTTGAGTCATATCTAAGCGCAGTGCTAGTACTGTACAGGATCAAAAAGATTTTAGAGGTGGTAGTGTGGATTATTTTGAGTAAAATTTCATAAATGTGTTCAATTTTCAGTGGGTGTGGAGATAAAGCTGTTTGGTACATCAGAACTGTATCTGCTCCACAGGTATCAATGTTAAAGCAATTCAGTCAATAATAGCTCATTTGTCTTTCCTGAATGCCATGTGAACGTCATTTATAAAGGTAACATTTAAACAGTTGCATCGCTACACCCATTAAAAATTGGACACGTGTTTAGATGAACTTGTTTTATTCGAAATAGTCCATAGTAACTCCATATCATCACTCCTATGTTTTCACTATTGCCTCCCGAAACACCGTTTCGATTGATCAATTTTGCTTTAACAATAAATCATGCAAGAAAAATATTTTTTATTGTTATTATGAGAAATGTATTTTATGTTAAAGATTCGTGAACATGAAAATTATTGCCACAAACAACACGAACTAAATCGACGAAATTGTCTTATATTATGATGGCCCCTTGCGGTTGAGTAAAATAGAAATATGGATTTGATAGCCAAAACTCGATTTGACATTAAAATCATTCAAATCGCCTCCCTCCAAATTTCGAGGCGATGGCCTGATGCAGTTCTATTATCATAAAAATGCACCACGCGGCTATATAGGTCGGGCTGAACCGATAATAAAGGGATTTTGGAGAGGGAATTTTCAGGGAAATATGGCCAAGCAGATGCGTCAAAAAGGCGGAATCTGCGGGGAATATAGCATGGTTCTATAAAATTCATGGCTTGCCGTCGTTTTATGCATTTCAAAAGTCCTATGGAGCCACTGCGCTGGCGGCTGGGTATTGTATTCCGATGTGAAAATTTAGTATAGATCTGATTCCTTCTTATAAATAAACGCTGGGAAATGCATTAAATATTACGAGCTCCGGGCTGATAAATCAACCTATTCCCAGCGGCTCAATATAGTCCTCTTTCCACCCCAATATTCATTTATTCCATAAGCTCCCTTTTTTTTCTTCTTCTTTTATCCCACACATTTCATCACATTGATCAGCCTCCAAGCCCAACTAGTTCACTCGCCTGGCCCCATAACTTTCAATGTAAAAATGCAAGGAAACCTTCACATTTCATTCCATTTATTGATAAAAGCAATTATTAATATTGCCGAAGCCATTTCCACTAATTCCGAAATATTTGTTATTTGCGGCGTAGGGAAGTCCGCATCTGTTATTTATTGATTTTGACTTCTTTTTCTCTCCCCAGGCATTCTGCCAGGGATTACCATGAATATTATTTCAATATGGCTTAAGGAGTGCATTCCGAATTCCTTATGACAATCGTGTGACGTTTATCCTAAGCCACCTGCACCGTGATGTAGTGGCACATTTAAGTGCACCTCGGGGCCATCCGTAGATGTTGTCCCACGCAGCGAATGGGTAGAAAATTTTGTTTAAAAAAAGTAGAAAAGAGAGATGTGGCAATAAGTCCGCAAAATAACATGGTAGAATCCACCGCGGTTATACTTTTCGACTTATTGCAAGACAATCTCCTATGCTTTCGTAGAAATTTTAGTTTCATAAAACAAGCTGCCGGTACTGTATATCAAAACATTTGTTTGACTGAAATTATAAGCATACATGTAAAAATAAATAGGCTATGCGCGAAATACTCTTAATTCCATATTAGAATTGAATAATCATTTTCGGATACGTAATACATTATATACATGTACTAGGAAACGTGCAATACATTATATACAAGGATTTTGTGCATTATGTACAAGGAAACGTGCAATTTTGTTGTTGTTAAAAAGAGTGCACATGTGTGAAATAATCTTAATTCCATATCTGGATTGAAGCAACGATTTTCGGACATGTAATATTTTAAGGGCATTTATAAAGTGCAAATTTATGAACAAAACTTGAGAAACATTGTAAGTTTTGCGTGGTAAAATAAGTGCAAATCGATAAATTAAAAAACATTACGGACGTTTTCAGAAACTTGAAACTTGTGTAAAATTGGAGGGAAATGATACCATTGGAATTCTAGAGTAAGTGGATGCGTCGATGCGACAAATTCATATCTGTTGGGAAAGTTAAAAGCAAATAAGAAACTTGGAGATTTGAAGTGTTCTCAGATCCTCTTGTGGATGTAACGCACACATTTGAGAACTTTGAACGAACATAAGTGCACTTTTTTCATGTACTTAAGATTCTCGCTGTTTTCATCGTTTTTTAAACAGTTTCCAAAGCCAAGTTTTTGAAAGTTTTTTATAACTTCAAAGGCCCGCCTTCTTCTTATCTGTCATCAATATAGCGCAAACACAAGAATTGCCGAAAAACAAGATCTTGATTCGTCTAGCCGTCTTCTTCCACTGCAGTTCAGTGGTCCATTTTGTTAAGTGGAATTAAGAGTAAAGTCTCATAAATACTATGTTTGAAAGCTATGTGAAGCCGAGCAGAAGTTGAGCACTCACCTTAGCCGCCTTTCTTCCACAATAATTGGAATTTGGGACCTCTTTACCATCTTGCTGCCCTGTCTTAACTTCAAAAACCACTCTTTTTAAAACGCTTCAGATTGCCGCTAAAATATTTGTTTCACTTTCACCATTTCAATTTTTATTATGACCATTTCATTCAAAGTATCCAGAATGCCCGATCTAGATTGGCAAGTGACAATAACACGCTTGGGAAAGATGAGATAGCGGAAGCGGCTAAATTGGAAGAGCTAGCAACCGCTGAGTGAAATGTTAGTGGCAACAATGGTTACACCATATAATTTTGTAATTTCAGTTACGGAATGGTTTTGGACTGCACTTAAGGCGGGTTAGAGCTAGTGACGTACATGTACATTCGTTTAATTATGTTTTCCCCGGTGTATATTATCATTTTAAACATGGCGATCACAGCGCCTTGTAGGTATGTCATCATAAGGTGCTATTGAAAAGGTTCAAACTTTTTCTTGAGGTTGTTGAATTGTATTGTTTTTTTCTTCGCGTGAAATGTCAGCATCATAAATAAATAATTAGTTAAATAGAAAAAACACGAAACATGAAAATTATACAGTAATACCTGGCTATGTTGACCACTCAAGCGACCAGACAGAATCGGTAAACTTAGTGTATCTTGATTATTTTTTTAAATTGAAAGCCCAAAACTAAATAAATATTCATCGCTTTCATTAAAAAATGTCATGCGCTTGTATTTATTCAGTTCTTTAAGATTCTATTAAGCTTAAATTAAGTTCTTTCAAATTTGACTTTGTTGATGCCAAATTGCATGATCAAAATCTTGTGGCTTCAAAAATTTGTATGGTAAACTTGTACTGTCACTTGCTTAGTGAAATTAATAAAGCTCCAGTCATATGGTGCAATACTACATTTATTCAGATTTTACTTGAAGCTACAACATGGCACTTACATTGGCAAGATGCCGTTTTCAAAATTCTTTCAGCAATTGGCAACCCTTTATGGTTAACCATGTGGCCATACTGGCCGACGGGGAAACGCCTTCGAAAGATTGCTCAAGATTTGGGATATCGCTTTTTTACTTTTAGGAAAAACTGTGTGAAAGCGTTTTCCCATTGGGCCTGCGTCAGTTAATTTTTTCCAACGTCCATTAGATGGCGTGCAGCGCATGCACTTGAAGTTAATACCACAAATTCCCTACAAGATGGCCTCCAGAAGGGGACGATGCTATCGCGAAATGGCTCCCAAGGTGTCTCTGTGCTCTGGTATCGGTTCTCCACCAGCTAAAATGTAGACTGCCACAATTGGCAAGACAAGATGTTGCGTGCCATTTGAGTCAAAAGGCTTCCCCGAGATTATTTTTATCAAGTAAAACCCAATGGCCTCCATTAAAAAGCTTCTGGGGAAACATTGGGCAAAAAAAAAACAAGCTATATAAATGTCACTAAAACTGAATGGAAGCATTTGGAGTTCCTAGGGCTGCTGTCTGGAAACCTTAGACTGGATTCGCAGCCCTGCAGGATCGATGTCGAATGGATGTGAATGTCACTCCTTGTTGGCAACAGTCAGTCGTCTGAGTCCGTCACTCAATTCCATCCAACTTTTCGACATTAATGACGCGGTGGAAACGTTGCTGACTCCCCCGCCATGATAGATGATTAAGAAATTTGATATGGGAAGCAACTTGCTATAGCGCTTCGTGGCGAGGGAGGTTTAAGTCTTTTGGGTGCTTTTTTTTGCGTGACTTTTTAATGTGAAACAGTAGAAGGAATGTAATTTCGCTGATTTTGGGAGAAATTCGAAACCCGAAATGGAGGGGGTCCCTGTGTGGGATAAAACAGACCCAGGCATGTGCTCCATTAAGATTTAAAGGGAAGAATAAATTGTTACAGGAACGTTCATAAAACAAACTAAGTGGGATAAAGTAACTTTTTTTCTGTTATTTTTATTTACCCTATTAGCTAATGCAGTAGCCAATAGTGCAGTGCGCTCGGCTCTTCGGTATCTCAAGTGACGTTACATGTTTCTGGCAAGTGTTCGTCTAACCAAATTCTCATGTTGAAAGCAGCTGTTCCTAAAAGCGTTGCATGAGAAATAAGGGGGACGCCCATAAATGATGCCCGATGCTTGAAGGGGAGGGTGCACAAAAAATCGTCATTAAATGAAGAGCTGAGAATCATAGTGGTGTATGTCTCAAGTTTGTCAATAATTGAGTTGCACGTACTGACAACATGGTCTATTTAGTATCAAAGTGGTGTACTTCCAGATGTCAACATCATGCAAATAGAGAGGGAGAACGACAATACAACTACAGTTGATTTGTGCATCAACTCAAATGAAAAATTGCACCACGGTGATTGTCTGCACATCAAATGTCGTTGTTTTTAATAACGTTTACCCCGATCTAACTTTATACAGGAATTTAACTTTGCATTATGTGGAAATGGAATGTTATATTTAGTGAAATTTGGCTTCGTTTTATGAACTTTCCCTAGTAACCCTTGACCAAATAAACATACTAATGCCATTTGGACCATTCATGCTACTTGGAGTTGGAACGGGTCAGGGATGGGGTGGGGTTGTCCATATCGCATGCTTATAGACTAAATGTGACAAAAATCTACATTCTAATGAGCGTGCCTCTAAAGGAAGCGACTTTTGACATGAACAACGTCCGTGCAATTTTTGTAGAAGCGAATAATCCATATTTATTTCCGACTTAGTGCTCGTACTTACATTGTGATAATTCGATTTCAAATATGCAGTCACAACTTTAACATTTAAGTATTAATTAGCACCAAGAATAACAACATTACTTGAGCTTTTCAGGATCTAGGTGGCAATTGCTGCACTGTATGTAATTTCTATGATTAGTGTGAGCTATAGTAAATGTTGAATTTTTAATCACGCCTAGTCACAATGAATCAGGCTCTACAAAATAGATTACCTTGTTTTGCGCTAAAATTAGAAAAGTTATGTCAGGACTAAGGAACATATTTATGATAAAAACATTTTGACCAAGCTGGCGCTATAGGCTTTGTTTCATTGTGACTTACAGCGCCATCTGTAGCCCACATGTACATGTATTTAGATAAACTACTTAGAAATAACGTCAAACTTGAGGAAATTTCACTGAAGAATTTAAAAACGGGTGATGTTTAATAACAAGTTGTTGAGGAAGTGCAATGCTGGTCTGCGATGCACACACCAACAGCTGGTTTGTTTCAAAACAGCATGGAAATTCCTCAGACGACACCAGATAGTTACAGTTAGAAATTAATACTCTTGATGAAGGCGGTCAGAGCCTTTTATTTATGTTCCCAATTTAATTAACCCTGATCCCGCAATCAGCCCTCACAATTATATTTGTATTTTCAGTATAAAAGATAATGGAAAAATAATACATGCAATAACAAACACAAGTCAGGAGAAATTAAAAGGAAATAGTACCGGTACCATCTAACAAATTTTAGAATTTAATGGAATTTGAGTAAAAGGCATTTCTGTATCATTTTTCCTAAGTCAACTGAAATAGCCTTTACTATTAATGTTAATTTGACCTCACAAAAACACCACAAATTGATTTTATCTTCCATTAATACAACATCAGGTCAGTGGCACATTTATAATATGGAACACCTGGAAAGTTGATGCATTATGGAATATTATGCCATCCATTCACAATTAATCGTTCAAAATCCCCTTTAGAGTTTAAAAAAATTATGATTAAGATACAGTACAAGTACATTATTTTCATCAGCATAACAAACACATACATGTTCAGCGTAGGACACGTTGGTAGGATGATGCATCATGTCATACTTGCTGACTTCCCCTGCCATTTTGGATCTGCCATTGGAACTTTCCGATCAAACTATATAAACACCATTTACATAGAATTTTTCGATAGGTAACAGACTGCCAGATTTTTAATTAATTAATTACAATGTTGATTATCCTTCAATATTCGGAGCAGATACGAAACTAATCGCCCAAAGCAGGTTTTTATCGGCAACAAACTGGAAATTTCAAAGGTCATTAATACGTACTTTGAAAATGTTTTATTGATTAGTGTCAGTCAATTATAGGCTCAGGTCGGCACCTTTTATGTTAATTGGATCAGCATTACCTCGATACGTTTATTGCTCTTTCAATTTGCGCAAGCCGCTGTTCGAGGTGCGCGTTCGATACACGATCAACTCTGCAGTTTCAATAACTTTTCAAGCACTTTGCGTCGGCCTCTGCAGTCTAAGATCTGAAATACGTTGGAGATGATTGGTTGTCATTGGCGTTCCTCGGAAACATTACTAAAATATGACACTCGACAAAGCGAATAGCGTGCGCAGCGCGTATTGACTTGGTATAATAAAAGGTCGCATATTCGTAAATAAGGAAAAGGCAATGCCCTCATGAAGGGAAGTGGTTGAAAGTGTAACATGAAAAAGCTTACAAGTCGCAATTGATTTTTTTTAGATATACGAGGGGCACAGAGACGGTGGTGCAGTATAAACGTGTACTGTCATTCGATACAGAACCAGCATGCTGTCGACGATTTCCAAAATTTAATATACACGCCGTGTCTACCCCTTATAAAATATATTTACACTCATGTCATGGAGGAGATGCGTGAAAGTGTCATTCAGGCAAACTGTCTGAAAATGACAATAAGTGCAGATATTGCTGGCATGTTGCCAGAACGAATAGAAGTCCATAAAAAACTAGAAATTAGTTGTTCACTTCAGTCGCTTGTTTTAAATACTTGGTTGTTGGGGGAATGAATGGGAGGGGTCCAGAGGTCGAGGCCCTTTTATCCACCACTTGCCCTCTTAAGCCGTCCGGATTAACCACCGTGTTGTCTGTGTTGTAAAATGGTTTGTCCCCTTCTTCTTGCAATGGTTCAGAAATCAATAAAAGTAAATGGCACTTTTTGTCGAAGTAAAGCACTCGAGTTATGGGCGGTTAATCCCCATCTTGTCATAAGGACATAAATTCTTTCATTAGACAACAGGTTTCTACTGAGTGATACGCAATTAGCCAGTGTTTTTAAGAGAAAAGATACGTAAAGTGTATGGCTGATCCCCAAGTATTGGTAATGAGCAGAAGGTCACGTTTCCAAGACAACCATTGAAATTGGCATATACAGTTTGCTGCAACATTACACTACCATATCCAGCATAATGGAAGCAGCATTAGAATTATTTGGAACAGCAACAAACTTAAATTCATCACTCTAATAGCGTGCACCAGTTTTAATTCCAGTGACAAAGGGCTGTACCCGTTTGAGCACAGCAATAACTCTCCAGAATGCGACCGCAAAATATAAATTAAGGCGTGGCGGAATTTGTGTCATTCGAGAATGGAAAATATTGTTACATGTTTATTGTTAATTGCTATTTGCGATGACGTTCCAGAAATTCAGAACTGCAATGAATTCGGAGGCATGGGGTTTTATTTGCATTGTGCCGTTGACTAAACCAGCACGAGTGTCGTCGAATATACGTGTCTCTTGAAAAGTACTAAAAAATATATTTAAATTTATGAACGAGTTGAATGTTTTATAGGGGCGTCCAGCGGTTTCTTCTTAAGTACTGAAGTGGCGTAGGGGTAATGTTATGCTCATGAAATGCAGGTTGAAATTAATTACGACTCGAATGGGTACATTTGGACAAATGAGAAGTGTAATATACTGTAGGCCTATAAAAGCATGTGCATGTATCAAATTCGGATAACGTAAGTTATAAATGCGAAACGTGTGAATATTGTCAAGATTTGTAAACACGTGATTAATTTAAACGTTTAAGTACTAACTTTTAAACACGTTTATTCCAATTGTGTATGTCTAAACGGACAATTTGGCATTTGATTTAAAAAATGTACAAAACACGAATCCCTATTTCAGCCGACTGCTAAGTCATCAGTGGGGTGAAGTTGAAGAACTGACCTTGATCCAACTTCAAAAGGCCACAATGTGACTATCGGTGGTTATTCTGTATTCCTATTATGTCTGGAATAATTCAGTGGGGATATCTTACAAGTTGCATAAAGTTGTTTAGAGCCATGTTTTTGAAACGTGTGGGTGTCGCTCACCTTAGCTCAACGATTTCCAAAATGCATTATGAATGTGAAAACGTCAAACTGTTTACAGGCATGTTTTTAAGGATTTGAGAGAGATGTTTTATTTGGCTCATCAATTATTAAACAAAGAAAGTTGGCTATACTTACATGTATACAAAAAGAGCTCGTGTTTTAGCAACAATCATTCTGTTACTGACGGTTAGGGTTGACAACTTGACATTAATGACGGTACATGTACCGTACATTCGTTGGTGTATTTTTGAATCCAAAACCTCTCAAACTGAAGATTTTGTCACAGCTTTTGCCTGAAATCTACCCAAAAACGACAGGGTGACATTCTTTTACCCGCTAAGAATAGCCATTCTAAACATGACTTTCTGTCAAGTCATTTGAACGTAATTTCAGCAGTTCTTGGGTGCGAAAGACATGAATTGTTTTGCAAACTGGTTCCGTGAATGCATCGGCAAATGACACCTAGAATAGTGTCTGTCTTTAGGTTGGATGCTTGTTGCAATTGTGTTACAGTGTTGCCAAAAATGTCGAAATGAAGAACGGTCGTACAACTGTGCTATTCCCTCGTGAGCTTTTCACTCTATACGAATCTTCTACCAACTCCCATATAATTATTTGATAAATGATCCATTCGAGCGGACCCCCTTGGTTTTTCCTCTGGCCACACTGTATACGTTCGTTGCTTTGCACCCCTTTTGATGTTTTTTTATAGCACCCATAGTCCTTTATTTTTGCGAGAGGGTTTTCACCTCCCATCCATCCACGTCCCTAGTTAGGTGTCCACTAATTCTAGCGCTTCACGGATAAAAGTTGGCTGAACCCAAGGTTTCATGCTCTGGTGTCTGGGAGAAGTGCATTTGCTCGTAATAAATCAAGAACCCCAACTTTTTTGTGCTCCTGAACTTCATATACATCCATCCACTCTTCGGTGATAAAGCCATTAAAAGATACAACTAGGCAATGAAGAACCTTACCAAGGCGAAAATTTGATATCGAGTTAACAAGATAAACTGTAACTTATCTAATATTTCACGTATACACTTAATTCTGAACGTTCTTGAGCTTGATTGTTGGAATGTTGTTATTGGCATTCGTTTTGCAAATACCATATAATCATTTGATCCTGAACCTTCATCAACATACATGTACGTGGACTTATTTATTAAATAGTCAAAAACATAACTAATTAGACATATGGACTCTACCATGATGAAAAGGGTGTTCACATACTTGTTTTGTCAAGAAATATTCACTTTTAATTTCTTAAAATGTCTTTCGTTGTTTTGCAAATGTTGCTTTTGTTACATAATTAAACTAGGTAATCCACGCATTAAAATAACAGCATATGCATTTGCAAATACTTGTACACGTATACTTGCATTACATTATATTACCATCGTCAAAATTAATTTTAAAAATAAAAATCTTCTGGGGGTTTCCGATCGTTTAACTTGTTTTCCTTTTAAAAGAAAAAAAACTTTCTATCCATATTAGTTTAAAGGAACCAGTCTCCTTTGCAAATATTGCCATATTGTGATTAATGTGAACAGGCTAAACGAACTAACTGCATTTTCTATTTATAACTGCCAAGAAGGATATGGGATTATGCAGCCCGTGGTTTCCGATGTGCATCTCATTAAAAATAAAACATTGTTCGAAATGACAATGTAGAAATATGAGGTCCTCAAAGGACATGCTTTCATGTAAAGTATCTTCCCGCGGGCAATGATGCTTTGATTATTTATGTTTCACGATTATGCAATTTTTCTACCCTAAAAATGTACGCTTGACTTGATATAGGGATGTCTCATATGCTTAAAAAAATGCAGATACAGCCGTCGCCTCATTTGCATGCATGGAAGCCCAGTTTAATTTGCTCTTTTTTATTGAACGTAACGTTTAGGACATATACATGCGTCACATTTTGGTGGAATGTTAAATGATGCGGAAAAATATGCGATATTATAGATGGATACCAGACGTCAACTGCATTAGCATTAGATGCACATATTGACATGATTGATAGAAAAATATGTGGAAAATGGGCAAGAGGTTTTTTATTCTACATGCGCAAAATTAGCTGCATGCACACTGCCTTTGATTTATTAATGAATTAACCTTTTAATCGAAACACCCATAAATATTCATGCGTTTTTAATGCAGCTCGCATTGGACATTGCATCACATGCAATATTATAATACACTTACGTGTCCATTTGAAATCAAAATGTAAGAGGGAGGAAAAAGAGAATCATTAAATATGTCAAATTATGAGGATCATTAATCAATACTCTTAAAACATTACAACTGAAATGGTTTATAAATAAGCGTTGATGCAAGTTATACAGATACTGTACATGTAAGAGAAAATTTGTTCTTACGTCTAAGTTTGTTTCGCTCATCTTTTTTTTAATTTGTTTTTTACGTTTTTAAAACTATTGTTAACCTATTGATCAACAAATAAGGTCAGCCTCTTAACGATCAAGCAAATGACAGTTGAATTTAGCTGATTTAGTATCGATCCTGTACAAAATTTCAGCATTTCAACTTGTGGGGTAATCTTATATGAAAATTTGATACGCTTATCCTTTTTTAAAGTGTATATATTCTTTATTTTGCGAGCTCCTTGTTTGTCTCGTCTCAAATCAGTAATGCAAGTAAGATGCACAATTATCTTTGGAATTCAAAAAAATTGCGATCGTGGGACGTTTTGCAAGCGCAAGTAAAAATGTCCAGTATGGGTGTATATGAAAATTGCTTCCCAGGGCTTTGCTCAGTTTTGCGACGTCATCCCCATTTCGTTTCCCATGTGTTTCAACTGTTGAAAATTTCAACATGCTTATTTCTTTACATGATAAAGTATACATGTACGTGTACATGCGCTTGAACATTAGCTAAACCACATCTTTTTTTAAACAGAAGTGGTTTTAAACAATTGATATAATGTTTTCTGCAAAAATAATGGGGTATCCGGTTAACCAATTAAAACAAGTTCAAACGGCTTTAATTGTACAACGAAAATTTTTTAAAAAAATATACATTTGTGCAACATTATTCAAGACAATCCAGTCGTGAAGTATACAATGGCGGTGTTTCGGATATTAATTTTATTACGTTGTGATCCAGTGTTCACAAGCAACAGGAAGGTACCCCCAAAAAAACTCTAGTCTTTGTCCAAAGATACATAAGAGTTGTTGGGGTCTCCACATGCAGAAAGCCAGATACAAAATGATGATGACAACTGAGATTCATTGTAATTTGTTATTTATTAATAATGATTCGTTGCGTTCTTACCTTGATGATTCGGTGGTGACCATTTCTAATGATGAGCTCAATGAATAAACACCAACATAATGATGTCACACAATCTTAATAAGACATCATCGGGGACTGATCGGGAGAGGGGAGAACGGAAGAAGGAATGTTATAAATATACAGCGTAGATTCTTGACATATGAAGGGTTATAACCATAACGTAGTAAGTGCCAGAAAATAAACTTTTCATGACAAGGAAAACTGAATAGTTTCGTGAAAAATATACATGTAGATAGTACTAATTTAATTTCGCTTAATTCGCTCAAGTGGCAACTGTAAGGAACTGTAAGGAAGTAGTTCATGGCGTTAATTCATTCCTTCATTTTGACAACCAAGTTTTAAAAACTATCCCCAGAAACATTTTTTTCGAGACACTGACATGATTCCATGGCCCCAATAACCTGCATCCATGCCCACCTTACCAAGGTTTGCTTGCGGATAATTTTTGGTCATTTTCGTATTTTTTTCCTGAATGGAGGAGGGGATTTCACCCCCAAAACCCGTTACGGTTTGAAACCCCCGATATAATAAAAGTCTGAAAAACGCTTAATTTCTATTTGCATCGTTTTAGCTAACATTTCTTGCTTTAGCAGAGAGCCTCAGTGGGCGCCGTGCAGCACTTGGTGACACGTGTCTCGATCGGTGTGTCACTTTTCATCGAACTCCGTCATCAAATATCGCGTCCAAACTTCATAATTGTTTGCGTTGCGTCGGCGACATATTGCACGGTCCCTCTGCCACATTTCCAATAAAGGGTTGCTTCGATCTGCAAACCGAATTCAATTTAGTTTTAACATTTCTCATTATGCGTGTTCGGGCCGTAACGTCAGCGCTGTTGCCAATCTGATTTCGCCATTAGATTATTTTTTTTTTTATATTTCTGGCGTTCTCGTTTTACCATACATAGTGGGTCTTGGCGCACGTGCAGATGCGAGGCCCTGTAATCGTCGAGGAACGGAAGAAGCGTCGCCCTACGGCGTTCCAAACAGCGACACGTCCCTAATTTCCATGCGATTTGCATGTGAAAAAGCACGCTGGGTTTTGATAACAATATCTGGGCATGACCTTTTATTCCGGCACATAATAACCGCTGAAAGGTTATAAAGTTATCGGGCGAGAACGAGGGCCAACCCCTGGATGGTATTAACTAAACTCGGGGCCGACCACGGATTATTTGGCCCTGCTTTTCGTAAAATTTCGAACCACGTGTCAGCTTTTTGACAACCGCTGTCCCAACTCCCCCCCCCCCATCCCTAGTCGACTTATTCATCAAAACGCTTCTAATTTCAATGGCCCTTGCAGACGCTCCTGGTTGGGTCATAAAACGCCGTAAATTAAGATCGACAGGGCCCAACGGGGTTTAATGAGCGAAACTGGACACTTACTATTGCCCTCGGGCGATGTTGTCTCAAATATTTGCCCGATCTGGAGTCAGTCTACAATGGCGACCGTTCATATTAAAATATGCAAATTAGCACGGTCTGGAGATTGAAAAAGGAGCTGGGACTTGTCACCAGCCCTCGTTGATGTCCATATCGTACAAATATATTTCTGTAAGCATAGCAGTCCTAGGCGCAGTTCCACAAAAGAGTATGGACTGACAATTACTAGTGGGTTTATATGTGCACTCCACTGTTGTAGTGTTTCACAAAACATTTACTTGTAAGTTACTTGTAATTATTACGCCATGATTAAAAAGTGCAAAGATTTGGTAGAAAGATTTGTCCCACAAAAATATTACTACAGTATCCAACTTGTAATTTCATACCAAGAGAAAGTACTTATGGCCTCAAGTAAACACAACCCTTAGTTTATAAATTAGGGGAATTATGCGTCGGGGTTGAAGACAACAACAAATTCAGCACTAAGGGAGTTATTGCTCCTATGGATGTACTTCTTGGATTGCTTAGTGGACTTAAAGGTGGAGAAAAAAGAATGCAAATTGTGAACATGGGTTATATGGAGATGGAAGTGGGTTAGGTGCAAATGCTATAAAAGTTACATGTGATACCAATGAACATACCAGTGAATAGGTTGGTTGAAAGTGCTATTAATGTTTGGTTTTGCTAAACAAGTTGGTTTTTAAAGGTTTAAATATGTGATCAAGTGACAGTAGTGATAGTGACAATCAACTAGTAAGAGACTAAGAGTAGGTAATAAATTTTAATTTCTATTCAAATTTTGAATTAAATGAATTTGATTTGAAATTCAAAGGAACTCGTGTTGTTGTGGAATTAATTATTCAACAGATAGGTTTAGGCTTCACCACTCTAATAATCGAAATTATGCTTTGGAGCCACCGTAGCAATTTCACTTATCGTGATGTCATTTTGATTTGCACTCATGTCATTAGTATAATGGCTGAATTCACTAATTAATTATTAGCGTGACCTACAAGTATGGGCACCTTTTTATGGAACACCATATTTACCTGTACTTGTAACTTGTAAATTATTAGTATTGTAGTTTTGTGGAATAAGGCCCAGAAATGAACGAAGATAAAAAAGGGTGAAACATAAGTTTGTCTTCGTTTCAAAGTAACCACGCGCAATTATCGATCGTTTGAATAATACATATGATGATGGATTGTGGCGAGATGATGCGCCTCGCAACACGAGATGCGGACCAATCTGTCTGTCGGCGCCCACCAGACGTCTCCTAGCGCCAAGCTCCAGAAATACACCAGCCCACCCAGGCGCGAATGCGTAGGTTACCATAAAACTTAAAATATTGCAGTATTGTTAGAACTTATCTCTAGCGAGTTTTTCATAGTGATCTCAGTGGGGCCGTTCACAAATTACGTCAACCACCAAGATTAATATCACAGTATGTTCACCGTAGTTGTGCACTCATTTTTAAGAGAACTATAGTGTTCCGTCTTGACTATCATCGGTAGCAAAGTATACACTAATCAATCGCTAAGGTCTTGGCCTCTTTAACAACTTAAACTAAATACAGCTACTGCCACTCCTTCACTTCTTCCTTTATCACTTACAATCGGATTGGACGTTTGTATCTTGAAGGACGACATGTAGACTGCATTGTAATAAAATAAAGGTGTATATTGTGCGTTATGTATCGGTCAACTGGGTAGCACCCATTCACATAGTCTGCCTTTAATTAACATTTGAGACATCTATCCACCCACTTTTTTTGTTGACGTAATTTGTGAACGATACCTCTTTGTTTCATTCCTGTAGAATGCATTCCATACCTAAGTCTACAAGTAAATCAAGGCTATGTGTATGAGCTATTCATAAATTACATTATGCTGAAGTGCATGGGTATTTAATGGTGTTTTTTCTCCCCGTAACTTAATGTTACTATATAAAAAGTCTTAAAAATCATCATTTTCAATTTAGTTATCTAAGTAATATTTCACAACAGTTCTTTTTTTTATCGTAGACACTACATGTATTCTCATATACCCTATTATGAAAGCATATGCATGCAGTTTAAGTTTCAGAAATACATATACTATCGGTACAGACATCACCTGAAACATGTTAATTACTCGAAGGAAATAGAGAGAAATACATAAAAACTCTTCAGCTCTTTAATATGGCTGTAAAAGGCAGTTATTTAATAAATACATATAGAAATGAATAGTATAAATAAATAGGGACTCGAAGGGAATATTTATTCAGTGATTTGAACCAAATATTAGGTTGGGTGAATTTAGCTTTTATCCAGAATGTCTGCATCCTGAAAGAAGCGCATTATCGTCAACAAATCAATACGAGCATGCTTTACGATTAACATGTTTTGAGATCTTCAGTTTTAATAGGATTAAAGTGCACTCGAGCGTCTAAAGATGAAAACGTTCAACTTAACGAATCACGAAACTGCATAGTTTAATGGCAAATTCAACAAAAGGTGCACTGGTCGTGATCTACTTTAAAAAAATCATGCGTTAGTGCCATCATAGTATTTCACTTCATGCCGACTGCTTTTGAACATGAATACATGTATCTAAACTAGCTGATTATCATGAGTTACGTAGCGAGATAGTGCTCGAAATCTAAGATATTTATCGAACCATCTCGTCGAACCTTTTAATCAACTCACTTGCCCTCTCGATGAATGTAATATCCGGAAATTGTATACCAAATTAGGCATCTTCATTATAAAGATTACGTTGTTTACTTATGCATGCAGTTAGTTATTCATTTCGTTCAAACATGCATCCTTTATAATGCTCCAATATGCAATTTGTTATGCATGTGCATGCACTTGATTTTAATATATAACGAATATAATCGAGTCCTAAGATCGATTTACCAAATACCAGTAATTATATCAATATTATTTATTTATTGATATGCATGCATATTATCTATAAGATCTTTATCAATTAATATAAATTTTTATTTCTACGATTTTAGCAATAGGGTTTGAATTAGCTAATTTTATTGTTTTTCCATATAAGGCCTGTTATTACTGTTATTTTATTATGCAGTATATGCTGTTTAAATTATAGCACTCATTAATTCTGATAGTTAAGTCTGGAAAATTGTTTGTGATTAAAATAATTGCGATTATTAATAACAGCTATGAAAACAGGACACCATTTTTTTGGTCTACAATTATTATTATTGGTGTTATTCTTAGGATAGCCTCAAGCTCTTAGATATTCTATTGACCAATGATATTAGTGGCCATCTAGAAGAGGTGATAAACGCCTAACGAGAATTTTGTTGCTGGCAGGGTACTGAATTGAAGTTGGGTAACATCGATGCTTACGCTGTTGTATATTGGTATAATTACTAATTGCGTGAGTCTAGTGCAACCTGCCAGAACATGGCATAATGTACATGTCAACAAAAGCATAACATTTCTGATCAATATACTATTGACAAAAATAATGTTTATCTATAACACCTATGTGAAGTTCTGAGTACAAGATAACATGTACTTGATGCATGTGGAATATTGCTGTGAAGGATGGTGTATATATTTGCAAGTCTTCCAGTATACTCTGCGGATTTTCATAAACGATCATGAAAACGGGCAATCATTTTTGCCAAAACCACGCAGGACAATCGATAGATGAATACAACTTTGAATTTTCTATAGCCTCGTTGGTAAATCCTGCCATTCTAGCAACACTTTGATTCGTTCTTGGCTGCCAAAATAAGTTTTGGAAAGCAGACCATGAATGGAGGACTAAAAAAAGGCAATCCCTGCGCATTTTGGACTGCACATGCTCCGCAAATGGGATTACTCACTCGGCATGCACTTTATATATTTGCGATTTAGGGCCACGGCTGCATGTATAAATTTGCCCTCCACCAAAAACTGCACAATGAAAACTAAGCCCTACCAAACCACTTTGACATAATACAACTGGCCAATGCGCGAGGGATGTCGACGTCTGACGTTATTTGCATTTTTGCTCGCCTTAATACTGCTCTACTGTACTTGCTCGGCATGCAGCATGGTTTACGCTAATCCATTCTGGGAATCAAGCGTCTGGTGAAAACGGCTTCAAAACGCATTTCAGCTCAAATCACTTATGAAATTTGTGTAAATTCTGCCCCGCTGCACTTAAGTTGGCCATAATGGATCGCGTGGTGGATTTCGCTGCACTGCTGAAGACTCTTGTGTTGGATTTCAAAATGCATACATTTTTATATTCCATCTCCCCCCTCCACCGGATTCTTTTGCATTTCCCTTGCAAAACTCGTGCTGATGTGGTGGGAGGATGAGGTGTCTTCCAGTCATTTATAGTCATTTACGGATCATAAATTGTTCATTCCTATGGCGCTGGAGCCATTATATTTCCCGAATTGCTTTAATGCTTTAAACCATTTGGAGTTTGGACAAGTCCTTATTGAAAGTTCATCTAACTCTGCATGTTTGTGATATTTTCTACCTTGACCACGCCAATATGTTATTGAGTGCTACGGGCATTGACATGTATCTAATACTAAGTGGCAAAAACGTGTTCTGCAGATTGATTGGGAATTAGCATAATGCTGAGTTCTGAAGCCATCCTCCATTTGTTCTGTAAACCAGGGTTCCCACTGGCTTGGAAAACCTGGAATGGTCAGGGAAGTAGATTTCAATTTTTTTCTGCAAAAGTCATGGAAGTTTGTTTCAGATAAAATTCAAGCCTTAAATTTGTCTTAATCTCAAATGATTAATTGTTTATGATACTGCTCAAAAGAGGGCGTACCTGTCTACTCTTATGCGATAATAGGGATTTTCCCTATTTTTCATAGCACACTTCCAACTTTTGAAATAATAAATAGCAAGATTAGTAATTGGTACATGTTGTTTCCATTATATTGTATGCATATTTTTGGTAAAGCGATGGGCATTTTTTCAAAAGCCTGGAGAAGTCGGGGAATTTCGGTGGGAACCCTCTAACCCCTAAAATTCCCTTAAGGTCCCCGAGATGAGTTCAAGGGGTTCCCATTTCTCAATGTCAAAAGCTTTCATAATAGGCTACATGTCACACTAAATTACAAAAACTCAGTACGCAATTGTGACCTAATTATTTGCTAAGATTTTCATTGGGTTCTAAGAGATGGTAGAGAGTTCTAAAAAATTCAAAAATCATGCAGAAAGAGAGCATTTAAGCAATTAAATTGCATAGGTATTTGGTAAATTGTGCTTATTTATATTTGCTGAATAACTGATGTTGGACGTGGACATCACCGTGTTTGCAGTTCGCATACATTCTCTCATTAGACAGGTCAGATCCATTAGTTGATTACCTGGTTTCCATGTATACGTATTGCAACACAATTCCACATCCAAATGACATGCACATAGATTGTGTCCCAGGTGTGTCCTGTAATGCATCCAACAGGCACCTTTTGAATCTACATTAATTCTTCAAAAAGGGGTTGGTAAATTCCCCAAAAAACACCGATATTATCTTGGTGGCGGTTCTATAGTGCTATACGTTTGGTGTTAGCATCACGCATTTGTATAGTATTGGACATTCATTGTTAGTAATGAGCTTGTTGCTAACGAAATAAAATTGATGCTCGTAAAGAGACACGGAGACTCACTCAAGAGATGAGTCATTCATCATCCCTGGGGGCACTCGTAAGGTTTTATATCGCGAATTAAGGTGTTGTGTTATTCCATATTTATGGCACATTGAATCGCATTTGCTAACGCAATAAACTCGGACGGGGCCCAATGTTTGGCGATGCAATGTGCAGTGTAAGGTAATATCCCATGAATTTCAAATCCGATAAAGGAATTCGTTTAAATTAACGGAACGCTGTAGGCAAAACCATTATCACTCAGCGAGGGATATTGTATTTTAGCATAGCATTATGGACCAATTCCCTGGTCATTTCACTAGGGCGTTACTACCTTTGGGTATTTTTTTTGGAATCCATTCTGATCCTCTGTAATGCCACGGTGATCTCTGAAATTGCTGTTCAATTATTCAGTTCCAATCAACGAGAATCCCCCTAAAACAAAGATGTGCATAAAAATTGTCGGAATCTCGTTAAATAATTCTGGTACTTTAATAGCCATGGATTTCTTGGCTCTGCTGCAAACTGTGATAACCCTGATTCATATAACCAGTGACTATTTCCGCTAAACTTTACCATCAGTCATGCTGA
>JAQIXS010000781.1:0-38764 GCA_034700785.1 Rossiulus vilnensis | reverse complement strand
AAGTGTTCGAAACTTTAATTTTAATTTCGACAAAAGCAAGTCAATTTACATGTAAAACTAAAAGCATCAACTATCCGTGACATAGCAGCGCAATCTTCAGAAGAAGAAACTCAAGCCGATCAGTACTTGAGTTTGGCGGAAACACGCAATAAGCGAATCTTATAGGAGAAAGTTTTTACTCGAAAGAATTTTACGACTTTAAAGAAATTGTAATTTCTGTATCCGACTATATAACGCTATTTGGAAAATGTAAAAATAAATGATCCATCGCATTATAATCGAAAATGCACATATTTTATCAGGACAAAATGTTTTACATCATGTACATGTATTTGGGAATGATGCTTCGTGTATCCTTAGATCATGCAATAATAATCATAATAACCGCGTTAACCATAAATTGAATTGAGCAATTAATCCGATTAATTCTACCAACTGATGTTAAGAGAATCTGCTAACCTACTCGTGTACGGTTATCCTCAGAACTACAGTATAAATATGTATGCGTCTACACCAATTGATCATTGCACTTTCCAATAAAGTATACGACATTAATTAATTTTGGAGAGAAAAAAAGATTGCAATAAGATTGAAATGTACATCCTTGCTTGGAAATAAAAATGTCTTGCTCATTTTTTTGCAGAAAGAGGCTAGACGTATGCGGATGTGTCAAGATGATCAATAACAAATGGCAAAAAAACCTTCCCAAAGGCGATTTGGGATTCAAAAATAGGATTAGCAAAAAGTACGTACGTCTCAATAGAAATATTTAAATTGAGGTTGTCAGTGACACCTAAGTCAGACGCACGAAGTACATCGGAGTTTATTTTAGCAAGCAAAACAAGCTTAGCATTTTTGGTTACAAAGAAATGTCAATACTAATAAAATAACTAAAATGCTTAGATATCCATTCTTATACCTTATTTTTTCCCTTCCCTCATTGTCAATTTCAACATCGACTTAGATAAAATACATTATTTTAAATAGAATAAGACAAAAGATTTCACATTTGTTTTACCTACATACATGTATATATATAAACTCATCTTGATTAAAATACGAGTGCATTCTGAGGTCTTTTTTTCATACCAATTTTTTTAAATTCGACTAGAAAGCATTAGTGTCAATCTACTGATCACATCCTTACGTCGATTCTAACATTTTAATTTGCTTATAATTACTCATTTATCGCAAAGAAAAATTAATTTGGTAGCAAGCAATACAAAAAGTTATGGAAATGATTTCCTGTCTTTTATGATTTAAAGATGTTCTTAAATGTTTATTATTTACACATCTATTACTCTAATCTCATTTTCTTAGTTTAAATATTAATAAAATACTTATATATGATAGTTAAAATCCGATAGTGCATTATTAAATTGAAAATCATACTAATAAGGTATATGTATTATTTCTTTCAGGTAAACGATAGGATTTTGGATGACAAATTGATAATATCGTAATGAAAAAGGAAAAATTTTGAATGTATTACGCAATATGTTATGATTTATAACGTTGTTCAATATTTTATGACATTATAATGAGTCGTCTCTAACGGTGCATTAAAATAAACGTATCATAAATAAACGAAATTTTTTGGCTTCCAAAACAAATCCCGTCCTCGTAACATTAGGAACATTTTAACATTAAGAAATTCATCTATAATTATCAACTTTCATCAGACTTATCTGTAGTATAATAATTAAGAGAAATCTAAACGAGTGAGAGAAAAGTATCAACACGCATTAACACTCGCAGATTTGCGGACCAGTACACGTACTTCAGAGTAATAAAGCAATGATAAATGCAACATGTTTGTTTAAAACCGAATTGAGAAATGCGATGCAATCTACTTTTTAAGAAACGTTTTTTAATCTCGCAAAATCTCCAAGCATCGATATCCAAGAGAAATTGAAGTGAATTATCAGATTGTAACAACGCGTAAGTCGAAATTTTATATAAATTGAAATCATTATAAATTTATATAAACTATGATAATCCTTAATGCAACACTCTCCAAAGATTGTGTCGTCGCAAATACGACATCGATTTCCATTGCTCTTTTTGCATATAGATATATATTATATTGGTTTCACGACACGAAGTTTTCTCTTGAGATTTTATCAGAGCAAAAATGCCAGGGAGCACGAACACCATTGCAGCATGTTGAAAATGCAAATTATCGTGTTTGCATCTCTCTGATCGTAGTAATTGAATATGATAAGACAAGGCGGCATCAACTTATAGCTAATGAACCAGTGATGAAATTAAAGTAAACACTTCATCATTAGCATACCGTATATAGGATTAGTTTATTTTATCTGATTTTAGAAATTATGCAAAGACAATGACTATATTTTCCTTCTATGAGAGTACATTGTAATATTATCGCATTTCATTCATTTCTAGTTAGATCAAGACCATTTGAATGGTCAGTGCAGTGAAACTAATTATCAGGACTCATATTATAATATGGATATTTGATTAACCGGATAGGGGGTCTAATCCATTAACCCCTATTTATTCGACAATAAACACAGCATTAGGAAAGCATCATCATTTCCAGACTGAATTTTTGTTAGCTAAATAAGGCTATCCATTGGAAAGGAATTCTAACGACTTATACCAAAGTGAATAAAAAAGATTATCAATAATATGGACCCAATTATGGACACCGTTTCGATTGTCTGCACTCGACTCAACCACTCAAAGGATTTCAAATCGAGAAAAGGTCGAACTAATGAAAAATATCTAAAGTTTAACTTTAAATATAAATGTACATTAAAATATTTAAGTTAATAAAGTTTAATTTTGAAAATGTATTTACCATGAATATGTTTTTGTAACAGATTTCATTCTAAAGCCCAACCATCGATCAGATTTGGGAATATTAGGACTGGATCTGGTCCCAATTAGTCCGGATAATTGGAGTTTGTGTACTTAAATAGGACAATTCAGTTATTTTGGAGTACAATGGATCAGTAATTTCGTGATTATATACGTGTTAGTGAGTAAACACAGAGTGCACAAGGAAATAAATAGTCGAATTACATGTCGAATACGTTTAATGGAGACGTCTACAATGTCGTTAATTTTTAGTGAAGCTCTCGGTTTAGAAAGCAGTTGTGGGTTGAGGACAGTATATTTGAAATTCCCAAGGCGAATCTTATTTAAGAAACACGCGTTATACATCGAACATACTTAAAATGCACGGCGCAAAATCAATTCACACGCAAAAAAACACACGTTACATATATACGAAACATCGCTGAGATACAAGGAGTAAAATATACTGGAAATCATCGGTCAAAGGTGCCGCCTGCTATAGTTTCAGCTACTTCCAAAGTAATCAAACAAGTCAACATGCCAAACATTATCGAATAAGGCAGAAATAGTATATACTATGCATCAGACACTATGCATTCATGGCGTATACACGCTGCTCCATGGATTACATAAGAAAATCTAAGGTTCAAAATACCATTATGAATTATTCAAATGATTTATTAACTTATGCATCCCCTCCTCCCACAAGGTTTACTCTCCGTAGCTCAAGCACACTCGGGTTCTCGAGTGACTATATAAACCCAGATGAAAATCCAGAGATGGCATCAGAAGCGACTGATTCTGCATCTAGAAAGCATCTCGAAGAGCAAACATCCATCAAACGTTCAAAGATCTACTAAGCAGGTAGGACAAATCTATTTTCCACAAGTTTATGGTATTGCCAACGGACATCTCTCGTATTCTGGTTGAACATCTAAACGTAGTTTAAAGCTTCTTTACTACAAAGCTACATACGTAATATCGTTGCACTAAAATTTAATATTGCCTTACAAGCTGCAAGTTAACAATCACGAAAGTATTATATATTTTGTTAGACATTTGCAATGCGAGATGTGGCTGCACGAGAAATTTATTTTCCAGTTGATATTTTGCACAAACCTGTTCACAAATTATTCATATGGATAGACATGAACTCCCATCTTAATATTAAAGCTTTTTATTTAATAGCATTGTAACAAAATTAAGTGTTGTCCTGTGTTTACTATAAAGTTGAAAACAAACATCATATTTGAAGAGATTTTCTAATGGAGGGTAGATTAAATGTTTTTTATTTTGCTCTATATTCATATTTAAAAATATTACAAATTCCTCGAGTTTACCTTATGCCAAAATCTATCTTCATACTTGTATTCATATTTGTTTAAATCTTCAAATTTCTTCGGAAAGAAAATGAAACCTTTCACTTGATGTATTTGAATTACACTTTTGGCCCAATTTAACGAATTTCTGCACATTCATTATGTTATAGCTTAAAATGGAAATGCAACAACAACGACGCCTACTGGCTCTTTTCTTCGTAATGGCCTTCTGTTGTAATATTGCACTGGTCAGCTCGCAAATTACATTCTCTCGGGATTGGTCCCCAGCTGGAAAGCGATCCCAGGACTGCAACACCCTCTTGCGTCATATGGTTCCTCAGATGGCCTACGTTACTGAGGTACGTACCTACGGTTATATTCTCTGAAATCTTTACAATAGTGCAACAAATGTCACCACCAATCACATTTACATTTGACCATTGAGTGTGGTTGTTGATGACGCTGTAGACTATGCAATTTGTCAGAAAAGCAAGTTGCGTTTGATGACACATTGGTGGCACCATCTGAATTAGTTTCGAATGCTTCTTTCGATTAAATCAATGGTAAAAGAAGAGCTAAAATTAAGAAATCTGATTCCTAAGATGGCCACGATCAAATGAAATGCAAATGTTTATAATATATTTCTTAATAAGATAAATATTGATTTAATCATTTTGTCACGTTTCAGGTTTGCAATGCTCATGGCATGGAAAGCACTTTTCAAACCAGGAAATAATGGATCTTTTTTTAATCAAATCACGTCAAAATGTTCAACCTGATGAATAATCATTATCGAATATTGCTCAAAAACTTCGAGTTCATTAATTAAGAATTGTATTTTCAACAATGAACGATGCAGTGTGTATGTAACTCACTACAAACGCAAAACTTGATAAAACTTACAATGAAATAAAATTCAAATTTAAAAGCAGGTGGATTTTCCTTTTACTTAAAATGTTCATCATGTTCATCATGCTAGTATGTAGGCTGAATTTATGTTAAAACGTCTAAAAACATTATTTATGGAATAACGTATATATTACGAAGATTCTGAACTCTGCCTCGATTTAACTCAAGAATTCGCACATGATAGTGACTGTATCAAACTCCTCAGACCTCTCTTATCATGTAAAGGGCACTCAATTTTACTTTCGTCATCTACTATTTCTCAGCATTATAATGCTTTTAGCTTTATTCAGGTAGTGTTATTCTCGTATTAGTATTTCTAAACTTCATATAAAATGTCAGTATAAAAGCAAAATTCATCACTTGTGATTGGTCCATAGAAATTCAGTATTAATAATCTAAATTTTCAAGAATTTAGGAAACGCCGAAATACGGAAATGTTATGAAAATATAAAAGCATAATACAATAATTATACTTGTATTATTACATGGTGTGGCAAAATTTACTTATCATTCGCCACACATGTGACTATATTTAGGAATATGTTAGCAAATGATTTAGTAGTATTTTGTATACAAATGTACCCTTAAATCAATTTTTTTAGAGAACGTGAGTTTACCATTGAATTTAATGATTAATTTGTAATCATTTTGACCTACAGCGTGCTTTAACTATCATTTTGAGCACATTCCATATACTGGCTGAAATTTATTATCCAGTTTTCAGATTAAAGCTCATGACATTATATTAATTAACATCACTCATCAAATGTTTGTAGAGAAATAGAAGTTTAAATATTTCATTTTGTATTATTTTTTTTATAAACGTTAAGTCTATGGAGTTCCTTTTACTTGTATAGATGTAAAAAGACTTCAAAAAATGTCAAAAATGTGATGAAGAAGAATACTGCTTTAAAACACTGATGATACGGCCTGGCGAAAGGGATTTTACAGGAGTAGTTTTAAATAAAGGACTAAGAGAGTAAACAACTATAAATTATTACATGGAGTCGCCAAATTGCCACATCATCGCGACTATATTTTAAAACTACCGTGTTGCCCATTGTCCAAGTCAAAATGAATCATTGGAGTTAAGAGCGAAGAATCCATATTTCACAGTTCCTCCTGGTGGAGGCGATGGCATTTAAAAGAGCTTTCAGCTCGGATTCAGGCAACTACAAGTGCGTTATGCCACAACGGCGCTTCTATTAACTGTTGGAAAACTCAGTCCCACCAGATTACAATCGATAACTGCTTATACTGCTTTTGTCGCCACTAGATGGCAAGCATATACAAAAATAAGGCGGACCTTTTAACAACTAACTATCTAAACATTCAAACAGAGGTTTATAAATAAATTATGAAAGAAAGACAGTAGGCCTACTTTCGATTTACTTTCGAATGAATTCGCCATGCTGATTGAATTTATCGCAACTAACTCGAGCTGAAACAAACCCGAATTGGTTAGTGGGGACTAATTCGTTTTACAGCAAAAAAGCTACAACGTGTACTTAAAATGACAGTTCAAACTGATGTTTCTAGACACGTTTTTCCAGCTTTTTTCCTCGTTCATTATAAGGTCACGTTTCTTTTTACAGGGATGTACATGTTATTTTCATCAGCAGCAGTTCGCGTTGTTTGTTTTTTTCTTTCTTTTCTATATACAAAAAAAAACTTTGACACGGTGCGTGTCAGGAATTCAATATAGGTTTAGGAGCAAGAATTCTCCATCTTTTTTGCTTTCTTTTCGCGTTTCGTCTCTCGCATGTATCACAATATGTCGCGTAGTTTAGAAGCAACCCCTGCAAAGCTCAGCAATCGCATCTTATCAAAGTGAAGCCCCTAAAAGTCGTTATTTCATGGTGTTATTCGGCTCCAACCTCTGCGTTGGACTGTATAGAAGTGCTCTATGATGAGTTACACGGCCACTCCAAACCCATTCGCTTATTATACCTAATTTCACTCGACTAACTTTTTTTTTTCAGGACCACTATGACGCATTTGTCAGCCAATATAGCCATGTCGCTTCTTTCCAGAGAAAAACAGGCCGCAATAATTAAGGGTCATCCGAAAACAAGACTATTTACTCATCTCCTCTTCAAACTTAACCTCGAACGTAAACGATGGCCGATTATCCAATTGTCAGTAGACGTTGGATTGTTATAAGCCGCAATTTTGACGCCACCTTATTAATAATATTCGTGATTCGAGAGCTTCAACTTTCGATTTGCCTAAATATCTCATAAGCGACGTCAAACCCTGGGTGCGCTTAAAACCATTTCGTTCAGCTCTGTTTTTGAGGCAAATGCGATTTATTCCAACGTCTGGCCTAATGGATAAACGTCAAAATAAGACTTCTTGCTCTATACGCGAAGGCTTTACGCATTCAGTTGAATTTGAATAATTCAGCAGGAAAAGCGAGATGGATCCTCTCTCATTGGTATCATTTTCTATATGACATATAGGTGCATGCATGAACTATTACGTGAACGTGTCAATTCTGGATCCCGGGTTTTATAGTAAGCTTCTTACAGTAATGAGAACAGATGTTTCCTGGCGAAATTTATTCGTGGATGGGAATTACTGCAAAACCAGGCTTGTTAATAGAAACAGATCGGTCATTGAATATAGGAGAAAACCTATAGAAGGTTAAAGCTGAAATAAATTACTCGCTAGTTGTGTTTTTTTTATTCCACGCAGCTACACGTAGTTTTGTCTATACATGTATGTGCCAATAAGACTAAATGTAAATTAGTCTACGAATGCAAATAAACATTCGTCGCTCGTATATCTTATACTGCAATCCCGCTAAACTCTCCTAAACGCACCTCTCGATGCAATACCTATACGAAATATATTAGCATAACATTTATTCCGGAAAAAAATATATACGAAAGAAACCATTTAAATAAAAGTACTTTTCATTCTTTCTTTTAGAAATATTTCGCCGCATTTACATCGAGGAACAAATTTAGATTTGCGAATATTTAGGGCCGCGCTCTTATATTCCCCACTTGCATCTCAGACAAAAACACTAACGCGAACCAAATCTAGTTTATTAATGCATGACACATTTTTAAAATTTAAATCAAGAATCAAATAGAATACTATACGAATGAATATTTAAATTTGCATTTATTAAAAGAAATATATTTAAATACCTAACGAGTACATGCACTTTGTTTTAATATTTTGTGCTTTTGTGGGTGGAAATATGACGTTAGGTCACATTTAAATTTGACATTTAATTTATTAATTTGCACCAGTTAAAATTACGTCGTCTGTGTTCAAATAATGCGAACAATTTACGCTATGGAGGTTTTCATTTTTGAGGCGATTTCATTCCATTCGTAAATACATACGATTCATTTTTTTAAAATAATTGTTATTGTCAACCGAATTATTTAGTACACGCGAATATCAGCTCATGAATTTCCTTATGCCGTGTTATTTTTCTAATATAATTTTGAAATTGTGTAACATTTACATGCATGGGGCGTTTTCGAATGCGTTAGAACTTAAAAAATAGAATTCAGAATCCTGTAATTCATTAAATGTAATACACGTATTTGTAACATTAAAATAATTAGTGGTTCCAGAATTTCATTCGCAGTATTTAAATTCTGAAACATTTTAAAATAAAATTGTCATCACTTTTGGCATGCGGTTAATGCTAAAAACGAATATAATTTTAATGCTTACATTTATTTATTATTCATTCACATGAATTTCCTCAGAATTTTTCTGCTTGGGCAATTTACGCGAGCAATTCACAAGAGAGTATTAATAACAAACGACTAACGTTTTGTTTTGTTTCGATATTATTTCTGTCAGACTGGAAAAAACACTGGTACATGTAGATACAGAACTCAATTTTTTTGGTGCGGGTTTCTATTAGGGTGAAAAGTCACGAAGGAAACACGGCGTTGATAAAAGCGATGTTATTAAATTAAATGCTCATTGTTGAGATGGCCTATCGCCGCATTGCCAAGTGCTATAGAAGCGCATAACCTCGAACCGATGAAAATGTCGTTTTCAATCTCGTCCCAATGCATAAAATATCCCTTTTCTCAAAATGTAATTTGCAGCAGCGGCATTTCTAGCATCCACTATAGTTCTATAGTAGTACACTATCTATAGCATACTGACGTTGCATCGCGTTATAACTCCTTATAATGCAATAATCCATCTACATTTGCCAACCTAAGTTACTTCAACCCTTAATCACGGGGTTAATTTATGTCAAGTGAGAAACATGCAAAATCACTCGCTAATATTGATTTCCGAATGAACGAAAGAGAAATAGGACGCCAGCGCACCCGTGCGGAATAATTCGCCAAAAAGCCTTTCGTCTCTTTTTATGAATGATGAATTGATGATAATACGAAACAAGAGATTGAACAAATATTAATAATAATGAATATAGAAAATGACGGAGGTGGATGCGTATTATTTGTACGTGTACACTGGATGTTTAGTACAATAAGCTCGAAAATTCAAGGTGAAAATATAAAGTCGAAGAGAAGCATAAAGCTCGGTTCATTCACGCATTTACTATTTTACTGATTATCAACGAATGAAACTCAAACGAATCCAATTAAATTGTGCTTCTATAAATTCGACACTATACTGTAAGGTTTAAAAATACTGGCATAAATCGACGCGTTTTATGGCTGTATCCATATTATCTTTAAAACTTATCGAGAAAGTAGAAAAAAATAGAAAACGTAGGGCTAACACTCGGGGCAAAAACAAGCGTTACATATTCGTTTTTCACTTATGTGGTGTCCACTAATCATGCGTTTGAATTATTGTGAGGTTTTCTAAATTTTAAAATATAAGCCGTTTTTTGGCTCATGAGGCAGGCTATATGAAAAACATAGCGTGTCTACGAATAACAATCAAAGGTAAGTTTTTATGTACGTTCACAACACTATTATCAACATGAAGCAGATGTGACACTTCAAATTATTTTTCCAAACAGGTAAATTAATAACCTGTCAGGTCGAAACTTCTTCAATAAAGTTTAGCATTAAAAATTACTTTACAAATTTTGAACGAAAGTTGATCTCTAATGTAGGATTAGTCCAACTAGTCCAACATTCTCTCGAATATTACTGCCAATTTAGCCTCGGTGATTAGTTATTTGTTTTGAAATTTTGTTAATATCGCTTTCTAATTTGGAATTTTTCACAGGGTGGGTCGAGTGCAGAAACTCAAAAATGGTGCAACGAAGATCTGCTAAGATTTGTCACCGGTAAATTTAATTTATCGTTAGTGTAATTTAAGGTTGGCGTAGGGAATCTTTAAATATAACAAAAGAGATGCAGATAGACGCTATTATATTATAAGCTTCAGTGAAAACCTTTATTTCCGTTTATCTGGAAGGCATGGGCACACTACCGCATTAATTACAGTACGTTCACTGCGCATGGACAGTGTGGTCAGACCCACTTTATCTTCGACTATCATAACTTCGGTTTAAGACTTACTGTAGACTAGAATTGGTTTTCGGGGAAATACAACTTGTATTATCTGGAAATTTTTGTTCCGAGCACGCACTGTGGCATCGATGTTGTGTTAGTTGGCAGTTTCATCCATTGAAAATCAAACGCCCACAATAAGAAGGTCGGATGGAAAAAGTTTGCAAAAAAGCCATTTTCGTCGTCCATATGTGCGCACGAAGCACCCTTCGCTTCGCCCGGATGGCATTTCGAGATCTCGAGACAGCCAGTGGCGTCTTTACTTATTTCATTGCCAATTCTGTGTCACGATGCAATATTCGCCAATGATCTATAAACAATATGCGGAAAAGTTGAGAGGAAGATCACTAAAGATAACAGGCAGCCTGTTACCCCTTCTCCAACCCCCCCCCCCACCCCACCCCACCCTCCTTTCCCTTTCCCAGGCCTATGCACTTTTTCACAGCGATACCACTTTGATATGAGCGCATTGCCAATGTCTGCACTTCAATCCCGCATAATGTAATCGTTAAAAGTTGACACCGAGTATTCGGATGGCATCTAAAGAAGGCCCCAGACTACTCTTCCGAGCATTGTAATAACTTGAAATTTAATAAAGAATCGCATTTTGGAATTTATTTGTCACATCAAGCCATTGCCAACAGAAGTAATTTCAGTCTCATGACAGTTTGTCACACCTGGCAAAGGGACGCTAGATCATCGTGCTGAGCCTACATTTCCTATATACAGCGACAGCAGTGGCCCCCATCGAATATTACCAGATATATAGATAGATATATATCTTCCTTTCATCCTCCTCGTCCTCCTTCTCCTATACCATTCTTTCTTCCCTTCCACGCATCGCACAGACACCCCTTTTCCCCAAATATATCCATATATATTCCCATTTTCAGCTACCTATATAAGAGTCACACATCACAAACGCTCTTTGCATTTTACAATTCTGGGAACGATCGTAATAGCATATTGCGCAGAGCATATCCACCCATCGTGAAAAAGGCAGAAAAGATGTTCAAATTAATGGATATATTTGAAATTTTAACACGTGCTTCACATGTTCAAAATCAGCTGCCACGAAACACGCCAGATCATGTACATTTTCGTTCAACCCTAAATACATGAGCTTCTTAATCCGTAATGCAACTGAATTTATATGAGTTTCGTCCAGGATAATCGTACTTTTATCACAAAATAATTGTAACAAGACATTGTAAACAAGAATTGACAATCGACGATTAGAATTGATGCAAGATTGATAAGAAGATGCATTATTCCATTAAATTCAATTGCTTTCACGTGTGTTCATAATGTTGTGGTATACATGTTTTTTTATGATATGAAACATTTAAATTAAAACTATTTCACCATTTACTAAATCCCGTCTTAAATTTTTGGCAAATAATTTTTGCATTAAGATGATCGGCATACTTTCACTTTTAAGTGGCCTCGATCTGTAAATGTTGATTAAATGTAAAAGTAGGATGGTCGCTATATTAAAAACAAATTTAATTTCCTGCAAAAATATCAAAGATGAAATAATATTTCGTACATTACTTTTTAAATTTAATCTAAAATAAATTTGCAGACGCTGAATAAGGCAACTTTTAAATTAATATAAGCAACTGCGAGGTAAAGCATTTGGGAAAGAAATACACGCAATGAATTTAAAACCTATCGCTAAACTATATTTTTCGTGATATATAAATTTCTAAATGCTAATGCATGTAGATGTATCTGACAAAAAAAGGGGAAAGGCGATAGTTTAACAAAGGAGACGCAGCTTGCGCAAATGTATAATTTGCCATTTTTAAATCTAGGGCTGAAGCTGAAGCTGTATCACTGCCGACTAATGCTCGCTTAGCAGTGAATTTCATTGAAACGCAGTCCCTGTTAATTTGCAATAATAAAGCCCCCTTATTAGTTATAAAGCAAACATTTGAGCGACGTCTATGGCAGAAAATCAATGCGTAGCATTCAATAGGTGGACGAACCAATGATGTTGCAAAACTATTCAGAGCCAAAGAAGAAAGGGAAATTTCGAAAAGGTTTATGAATCGGATGAACATATCCGATTCATAAACCTTTGCGGCAATGTCCCGCTACCCTATCGCCTTCTTTCAAGGACATCCATCCAGGACAAAACAACATTTAAGTATATATTTTACCTCCGTTTAAAAATGCATTTGAAACAAGCTATTTGATGAAAAATATCACGTCTAAATTTCACTTAGATCAACAATGATTTCTGCATGCATCCAAGTCTGAAGTATCAGTCCTGATGAGCTTGTTACCTTTCAAGGATTAATTCAAACTGTTTCTCAGGATTACCTCTACAGGAGTGGCGAGTGAAGAGAGATGATGTACAAAAAGTATGCCTGGAGACAATTCGGGGCATCATACATACATTATGGTTAATTAGGCGCTTCTAAAATGTTCGTTATTTCTTACGTGTTACCGATTAAAAATAAAGTAGCTCAGACAGATTGAGAGAGATGCATCTTTGAGACGTTCACGATTGCAATGCATTCATGGATATACAGTATTCTCATTCTACTTCTGCCCTATCCTATTTATATTTCTGCGTCGTTAACCGTCCAATGACGCTTTATGAAAACGTAAGCCAAGCGTCGAAATGAACTATTATTATTGAAGGAATTAACGACGGGCGAGAAAAATCTCGGTCATTGCGAATAACCGTAATATGAAGCGCGATTAATGGAGTCGCTCCGTATATTTGGATTTATATTGCGTTGATGAAGCCGCGTGTTAATTGCCACTTCGTCCCATTGCGTGTGACTCATTGGTGGCCCTTTTAATCCATCATCGATACGATAGAGAAAAGCCACATTTGACGGACTTATAAATGAGGCACATGTTACACCACGTGGCACGCACCAATCTCCATTCAACTAATTCCCCCCCCCCCCCTCCCTTACACAACATACACATACAAATAGGAGAAGGAGGGGGTTAAATTAAGGGTGATTCAAGGGCACCTCATCCTCAGCAGCAAGTGTTGCCAACCGACATGCCTTCACATTGCTCCTTTTTCATTCGCCTCAATCGACTTTTAATTATCAATCTGTTACTAAAGTTTTCATCCAAATTCCCCCTACAATCCGCTTAATGTGGACTCGAAGAAAGGAGATTGATATGGATTGGCATCTTTGTACGCGTTTGATTTCATGAGGAAATAAGTGTTTAGAGGGTCACTAACGCCACATTCGTGCGTTCAACATGTCACGATACACGGCTCTGGTAAGCGTGAGATAATTTAACAACAATTATTTGCGATGACAATCGTCATTTCTAATTACTTGTCATACGACGTACACCATTACACCCTGGTGCACTACAAACAATGCTAGCAAATACGTTCTTGCCCTCGAATACACCTAATTTTAAATAATAATTATTTGGGGTGCATTTGATCTAGTGTGTTCGAAGTACTTAAAAAATAGATGGAATTGTGATCCAAGTTAGTTTATTTAATCAATAATGGCATACGATCAAAAGCACTACGCTTAAAAACAAGGAGTAATTAAAATAATTTCATTAAGTTAAAAATGAATAACAACATGACTTAGATGACCTACGAGAGCGTTATGATGGAAACACTTTCACGACAATTGTTTCGAAACAACATGCCATCACTTTGCTCATTTTTCCTTCGTCTAAAACGGCATTTCATTTTACATTTTTCTAAAGGTTTTATCCATTTTCATCCGTGTCGCTGCACCCTATATACACCCTACAATCCGCTTTGTGTGACCATGTTAAAACGAACATTCGCACAATTAATAGAAAAGATAAACATTTCAAGTTTTTCTTTGGATTTTAATGTCATCACAAATCATGACGTCTACGAAATCATATTTAACTGATGCGTCCATCTCAACGCTATTTTAAAAGAAAGTGCATCTAATAATCATTAATAATTATTTCAATCAGGAAAAGCTTTAATACTGTGCAAAGCAGATACAAAACAAACGAAAAAAAAATAGAATAAAAAAACAAGAAATAAATTCAGCTGAACCTTAAATAAAACAGCATCTACGTGTTGCTTTTAAAATCAACCAAGCTCGTCAAACAAGACATTGGTCTTATTTCCGAAACGTTTGTAGTGACGATGACAGGGCCTGGCAAGAGAAATTGAAATGTAGGAAGGGGCACCTGTTATGCAGTAACTGAAGAGCCCGTCGGACCCAATAAGCGGATTGTGGCGCATCCTCCGTTCTCCTACCGCATTTTAATAACCTTCATTAAAATCCGCTGAGTTACAAGTTCACGAAGTGGGTAGCGGCTGCGGTGCTGCCATCAATCAAGGCTTAATTTAAGCCATGTTTGTACAATTATAACGGAAGGGGGAGGCGGTTTGGGGGGTGGGGGGCTTACGTCGACGGGAAGGGGGATAGGGATTTTCAATTATCCACGTCGCCTGAACGGGCTGCGGCGTGACAGCACTGCGAGAGCAGCTCGTTACATTTATCAAGTCGAAGGAGAATTTTTTTTTCCTCAAAAACTTTGTAAAGACCAGATTAACAACGATAAATAAACTGACAATTAGTAAATGCGCAGTAAATATTCATCGTCGAAGTTCATCGTTCTTCGTAAGCTCGTTTTCTTATTGGGAGGAGGAGACGCGTAACGAAACGGATCTTAAGACATGGGTGTTGGGTGTTGTTGGTGGTGAAGGTGGAGGATGAGGATGAGGCTGAAGCTCCATTAAGATTTTCTTCATCAAACTGCCATCCGAACACGTTGCGCCAATGCGGCTAAATTAATGATACTTTTACTTAATGAAGCCTCTTTTCTCCTGTAGGCGTTTCATTTAAAAACCACCTCTCGATGGCATGGCATGGCTGTATCGCGATTAGTATACACGTATTTTGTACGTGTATACAAATTATACACCGGAACGAGCTGGAATCTAGGCTTTCACCTCCAATGCACCGCTTAATTCCTGCGGTTTGACGCCCTTCAATTTCCTAGGGATTCAAAAAGTGAGTTTGGGGAGGCTCAACGAAGGCCAACTCTTTAATCATTTCGCTAGCAAAAAGACATTTAACGTTGATAAATTACTCATTTCCGGTGTCTTAATTGCGGGTAAATAAATTAACCGAGGACGAAATTACCACCTGAACCAATACATTCAGCGCAGCATCGTTTTTATGACCGACTGGGATTGAAGGCAATTTCAACGTTCGACTAGCGATGGAGTGGATGATCATCGTTCACACAAACGCGCATGCGCGTCATTGAACGGAAATGTCATTCCGACAATTCTCTATTAACGAGTCGCTAGATGGCGCGCGCACCCCTTTTGGACCACTTCAATTCAATTTCAATTCAACTCAGTACCCTACAGTCAGCAAACAAATGCCATGTGGTAGGGGGGAATCGTTTCCATTTTTAGGAGAATTCTCCTACGTCAGTAGCGATTTACCCACCACCACTTAAGACATGACCTCGCTGGACTTCACAAGAACACAGCGAATCAAAATAATTCAGTCTCAGAAATTTTGAAAAAATGTAGCCATTATCCACATACGGGCATTTAATCATGTCCAATTGGGAATACGAATTTTACAAAAACTGATTTGAAGACCGCCGGTTTTCAACAACAATAATAACAGTGCACTAAGCCTGGCGACTCTACCCTTATGTTATATAAATTTGGTACATTTACAATAGAATGTGTGTGAAACAAGTGTGGATACGCAGCATACAGATTTTATGATCACAGTCGGAAGGGTCTTTAGTCTGTTGGAGAGCGTATAATTTGTTGTTGGGTTTCTCAAGATCTTTGGAAGTGCACATGATCTGTGGAGGTGACGGCAAACAGTTTGGCCATGCGAAACGTGACCTATAACAACATGCAAGGACTAATTAATTTGCTCGAACAAAAGTTACACGTTCCCAATTGCTGCTGAGTAGACTTAGTTCTGTTTCGATTTGGTTTTATCGATTAGAAGATGAAATCCTACATCGTGAGTACAGATGGCTCCTTGAAGGTGTATTATTTTTTGCATAGGAAACAATGTGGATTTTATGAGCAAGAGAAATTCCATTCTCATATAGTAATATTTCTGAAATTATACAGCAGAATGAATGAGTCAAAATGTTCTCCCAGCCAGTGAAGAAATGTTCTATCCGATGGTGTTTTCTCTTCAGTTCACTTTCAAAGGACGTCATCCAACGGGAAAGTGATTTTTCAATGACATCACCGATATTTTCAAAGATGCAGCATGGAGGAAGATGAAGAAAGAACGCTGAATTCTCGTAAACATCTTATTTTCATACAAATATGAAATAACATGTTCACAACAACAGTTTGGCGAAAATGTACACTGGAATTATTCAGTAGGCCTACAAATGACTAGTAAACCCAGATCTTGTCAATATGTTCAATTATTGTCAAAAAGACAATCGTGGTAAATAACTTCAGCGAATAGTTGAAAGTTAAAATTGTCAAGACAGTCATTTTATTAAGTAATTCTTCACAAATGAGAGACGTGTCGCCCAATATTGCTTTCGTCGTGCCCATGTAGGGGGCGCGCTCACTTAAATTTATTCGCATTGGCAATGTTTACCGTCCCATTGACATACAAAAAGCGCTTAACATATATATATATCTGAGTAAAACTCGACGTTTGCTTATAATTAAGACAGTAGCAGTAGCAGCAGCTTTCACTTTTACGGTATTCAAAATGTTGGGTCTGAAAATAACCGCAGCTGCGCAACGAGGCCAACAAAAGGGCGGCTCGACTAGGTGAGTGTTACGTCATTAATTCGTTTCCAATACATTCAACCCTAATCCACCCCTATTACCTCCCCTTTATGCTAATATCCATATTGGCCTTTTCCTCCCCCTTCGTGTTAAGCCAAACAAAAGGGATTATGAAATGTGTGTAAACGCTGACACATCGGCTCGCGGAAATCGATGCTCGTAGGAGGATAACGATACGGATCATGTATTAAATTAATAAACCAAATTTAGCAAAGTCCTTTTCAAAAGCCAACAAACGACGAGGGATAATCGCATTGATTCAATAAGTTCCAATCAAAGGGAAAATGTGCGGCTTCCGCGTTTCCACTCCCGTTAGGATTTCAGGAATACTAAGAGAAGCTACAGAATGAATTTCACACTATATAAAAATCATACCCAACATGTTACATTGTATAGGAAGTGGAATTAGGAAATTAAACGAAATAGATATACTGCGTGAATTACATGCATCTTATGATACTGACGGATTAACATGCAATAAAACATGTTTTAAACATTTTCTGACCTTTCATGCATAAAATAGCAACCTGAAAACAACATTTAAATGCCTAATTTTCTTCAATCTGCTTAGAATTCTCGTATAATGTTATAATGATGTAATTTTATTTTATCGAGTGTAGGACTAGGATAACTTAAGATGGTGAAACTGAAACCAGTATACATGTTTATTCGGTTGAAATTAGAAATAATCTTATTAATAAAAACTGTGCGTGAATGTCATAATATAATTACAAGATTACCATGTATCTATTTAAATTTGTATTTTTCAGAAAAAGTTGCCTCATCTTAAATTTAAAATTCAACGCTTGCTATTTAGTTGCGATTTCATTAGTCGTCGTCCAGAAATATACTTTTCGAAAACGTAAACTTGAACGTTTTAGAATTCATTTTGAGTAAGCTGCTTGAGTCAATTGTTCAAGTTTACGTTTTCGAAAAGTATATTTCTGGACGACGACTAATGAAATTGCACGGTAAATTAGTGCGTGCGTGTATAGGTGTGATCTATAGATGATTGCTTATACAGCTAGTCTGTACCTTACACTCGACGAAGTATATTAAGATTGAGTCACAGTCACGCTATTACCCAGAAGGCTATTCAAAGCAGAACTTATTAGATTTGATGAAGTAAATAGCACTGAAGCCACCCTTCATATACACGTAATGTGTGATATGAGAAGTACTGGCCATGCGTCGCAATTCCTTCAAAGAAATTGATTAAGCACCCTTGCTTATGATGTTCATTGTAACGGTCCATATTCATTTATTTATTTATGGTTATATTCTAATAAGTTGAATGAGCTTATTAAGTAATTGAAGTCTATATATAAGCCGATGAAGTCATAAAAGCTGAGGCCACAACACTTTATTTGATATTCTTATCACCTTATTGCTAGCCATTGCAACTACTATCCCTACATTAGAATTCGTCTCCTTCTAGTCAACACAAAACAGGAATATTCATCCCAAAATGAATATTGGAGGTTGTAAAATATACAAGAATAAAGGAGCAGAGGGAGATTGTCTATAAGGGCAAAAGGAGGACGATGTGGGGAGTTCGCAACACTGTGCATAATTGGCTCGAAAAGCAATGGCCCTGCTGCTCCTACAAATACAATATTGATTTCAATATGCCAGAGCAATCAGCCAATAAAAGTAATAAAAATCCATGCCGCAACTTTAAATTTTATTAGTCTGGCTCATTGGTTGCTTCATTTGACCACTTATATGAACACATCCGCGCCAGGAGAAACGAAAAAAAAAATCAATTTAAATGCAGGATATTTCGACGAAAGTATCCCGTCACTATGGGAACGAGAAACTTTTAGCTGTAATTTACACAAAGCTTATTCGACAGTTGAGATGCAATAAATAAAATATATATAAGCAATTTCGAGCTAGTAAAAATTAATAATAACCTGGCATAATAATAATAATAAGTATGCCTTTTGAATTTCACACCATTATATTCGAATTTTTAAATTTGAGAAGAAAAAAAAGTTCTTATATAAAATTAAACAAATGTGATATCGCACGATTTTACTGCACTCGCAATTAAAATTCTAATTAAACTTTTTAACAAGATTTAGCTTCAATAGGACACGTTTGTTCAACCAATGTTTGTAAAATGTCTATTGGACTCCACATGCACGTAATGCAGAGAGCGTGAAACATTCGTTGAATTAAAATAAAGCAATCGCTTAATTTTGCACATCTTCGGCGAGTGTTAAATATTTTTCTGAGCGTTCGTGAACGCCATATACAATGTATAACGTAAGAAGCTGGTGTTTCATTTTCGTTATGGCAATGGAGGTCTATTTGGGCTTCTGCGTGGCTCCATTTGCGCTAAAATGCCATTTAGAAGGTGAAAAATGAGACCTCGACGCCGCCACACCGTGCATTTGGAAATAAAAGGAAAGCTTAATGAGGAACATTATTAACGGCAATGAATCTGTAAATGTATATAACGAGGACTGTGCTTGCAGAAGCGCCGTTATACATTAGCTGCGAAAACTTTCAAAACCGTATATACGTACGTGTATACAGTATACACACGCTAAATTCTAAGGCTGGCGAGTATAAAGCTACGTATACTGCCACATCATCCTATTCTGTTAATTTAATTGGGGTATACAATGTCATTATTCAAGCGAATGAACCTCGCGTCTAATCCCGTATGTAAATGAAATTGTAAGCCTTAATGTCAACTAGCAACTGAAGTGGCACGCTATTAGCGAGCGCATAAACTAGCATATTTTAAGCGACACTTCGCTCTTATTGTGCGCACCAGCTTTGCTTTTTTAAGCTATTTACGTCAAATGTGCATGACGAGGATTAATTTCAATACGCCATTAAAATGATAAACGCGAGAGCTTCATTTTACGGCATACACGTACAGTTTAGAAAGGTAGACTTAAATAGGACCCAACGATAACATCAGGCATATTTACGCTGATTTTATCCTGCATAAAATCAGTGGGTGGAGTACATTAAGTAATGTGATCGACATCGAAATTACATTTGATTTGTTTATGTTTTGATCTTTTTTTAAGCGTCAAAATATTTCCAAAATTCAAAAAAAGTGTGACGTGTTAAAATGTTAGAATGACCAAGAAGCAAAATTCCTGGGTTATAGGTAGCATAACCTTAAACCTGCTGTACTTTGTTCAAAGGACAATCTTAAGGTAATCTTTAGCTTCAAATAAATAGGATTGTTGTAACTAAATACATGTATATTGCCGTCTTTGAGTTTAATAAAATTAAAAACATAGCTTTTTAGTATCGTCAATATTATACGATCATAAAAATTCATTGGCACACCGCCCAATTACGATAGTAAAGACCCTGCCATCAGAAAGTGTACTTGGTCAAACCAAAAACTATCTTTATCATATATAACCTGCCAAGTTGTTTTTCAACAAGATAAACCAGTTGCTCCTCGAACTTTTGTTCACTAAGTGTTTTATAATGCATATTTTTATATTTGTATATACAATGTACATGCACATTGTTCAAAAATATTAAACAGTTGAGCTCGATTTGTAAATAGAACACGTACGTTATTACGATACCTTGTGCATCTCTTAATTTTAATAATTGTTTATAAAGTTTGTGTTTAGTTTGTAGTGCTACCCGTCCGCAAAAAGTGCATAAAATTCTCTCAATTTAATTTGAAATAAAATTAACCATAAGCAGAATGTGTTTTTTTAACTCCATAAGTTATAACCATACATGTATGGTTAGGGCAACTGGAGTCACCAGTATACAGCATAATTCCAATTAGCAAGCAAGCAGTGCTGCGACGAAATTACGAAAACTACTAGCCAAAGAAGAATTAAGTTGATAATTCACCATTTAATAAGTGCAATACAGCGAAAGAGTTATGTATTAACAAGTGATACATAAAACACCCTACCTCATTCGCAACATCGATGAACTCAGAAGGTGAGAACAACAAATTGAGCAGCCAATGATCACTGTCACAAACATTGCTTTTTAAACACTTCAGGGCCATGCGGCAAATTACACGTGTCCACCTCAAAATACCCTGTCCAGAGTCCCTTTTCCAAGCTCAAAGATATTCCCCGCGTCACATTGTATTCCCACATTGTCACGCATAATAACGCAAAATGAAATAGAGCGAAGATTCGAACAAATTCCAAACAACTTTCAATTAAAAAGTATGCAAATCATTGCTAATAATTAACATACACTAAGGATACAATAATGCGAAACAACATCCCAGCCTTTCGCAATGGTCATACATTCCCCATCAAACCTCAAGATGGCGACCACGACGCCTAAAGCCCAGAAGTGCCTTTGAAAGACGTAATAATGCTCGCATTGTAACCATCGAAGGCCGAGAATCAAGAGTAGTCTCATTAGGAGATACGCAGGACAATGGAATCGATGGACTCATCTCTGTAACGTCCGAATATTAAGTCACATCAACAGAAATCAAGGAGCCCCTGGCAGAAAAGTCCGTCCCCTGAACCCCCAAGTATCTTGATAATGTCCGGCGATTGAAAAATATGTAGATTAACGTTATCTATTTCGATATGAATTTTACATCTTAAAGTTTCTTTTATTTGATATGTGTTGATTTTAGTGGTATACGATTATAAATTCCATAAAAATCAATATAAAATTGAATTTGATTCCAGCAATTCTTAGTGGGCGTTGGATTTTCGACTCGACCTGCGCATGTAAAATACCCATGTAATAAAAGAAAATATAATATGATTAAAAATATACACATACATATGCAGTGTGCGTAACACTGCATACATGTACAGTGTACGTGTGTACATCCATGAATTTGGCCTTTAGGCTGTTTTGAAACAATCGTTTCGTCCAACCGTTCGCCCAAAGTGTGTTCGCAGAGCGTTGCTCGCGGATCATTTTCGTGAGCAAATATTTAAGCCATCATTTCCATGAACTTTCATTACCATTAATTATAAGTCATGAAGCTTATAGCGATGGCTTCGCCGTTAATTTTCAACTTTTCATCGCGCAAAGTCCGCGTTTTGGTGTTTTAAGTGCGCTCCAGCCATTGCTTCGGCTTTCGGCGTTGCGATATTGCCACTTTGTTAAATTAAAGAATTTTATTGCTGCCTCTATATGCATGCAGTTTACATTAATACGATGTGATTCACGCTTTATGGACGCGCAAAATGGAAAAAGTTTTGTACAATGGGATATAATGCATGCATAGTGAGCCTGATTATGAACACGCTCATTGCCAACGTGTATATAGTATTATACAGTATACAAGTACAAGCAGTGCCCGTGTACATGTATATACAGCATTTCCAAGAAAAATGTTTCCAACAAAAGTACTTAACGCATATGAAAATGAGAGCGATAAATTCGGCGTAACAATTTTTAACGTCACCCGTGGCCCTTCAACCCCCTCCTCCCTCCTCCCACATAGCCTACAGCGCTATACTTTGGTTCGTGATATTAAGGTTGACAACGTCGTACATTTCATTGCTTTTAATGCGCAAAAACAGTTGTTTGTTCGTGAGTTCTACTAGAAATAATTTAGCATGAAAACTAAATTAGACTTTATGCATTTTATATTCGCACTCGATGAAATGAGAATAGGTCCTAAAAGGAGAAATTTTCAAATTCTCGTCTTCTCGGCGAAAGTGGAATAGTTGTAAAAAAAATATTCTAAAAGTGAAGAAATGTACGATGTGTAAGCGTGCCAAACCATTGTATCAGAGGACGTTAAAATCGCTGCGAAAGTTTCTGCATAATTTTATTTACTTAATCTGCGGTGGACACGCCATTGAACTGCGCGAACGTTTTGGCAGAGAAAGATCGTTATGGCAATTGAAAAGACAAGAAACGCAGAAATGGTCAATCCTCCTAGGTGCTGAGTTTAAAAACAAGAATTACATGTATAGGCTGGATTACCAGAATCGTACAAGCTTAGGATATCAGACATCTGAATATGAAACAATATCTGCAACGTAGGTGTATCTGATATAATGTTTTGTAGAAAAAAAAATCCTAAACTGTCTAGTTCTTATTTCGCACTTGTACTTCAACAGTGACGCAAATCAAAAATAGCCAATTTCGGGTTTAATGTGGTATTACATCGAAGAGAAATGTTCTGTTCGTTTCAAAAGAAAGCACATCGTGGAACCCCATAGATGTTGAAGAATTGATAGGTTTGTCAATTCCGAAACAATGATGCTATATCAGAAAACGAATTAAAGAATCGCTTTTCCTGTAAATTGCAATATTTTGAAATTGTGCCACTGTTGAAATACTCGAATAAACTTTGTACGTGTATGATTTGCTGTTCTTTTTTAACTTCAAGGAACTCTTCCATCTACCCCCCTTAGATTAGTATTTAAAAAATCTTTTTGTATGGTGAGCGTTTTTTGGCACCTTGCATTCATGCACATCATTGATTCATTGCCCTAGAAAGGGACTCCTCCATTTAACTTTCTTAGTGAGTCTTTCGACAAAATCACTTCTTAGTGGGAAAGGTTTTGGCACCCGAGGTACATACATGTGTATATGCGCATCTACATTCGTTGAAATCATCAATTTGATACCATTTACGGTTTGTGCTCTGCGTTGATGAGTTGATTTGGTGCAATTACGATAAACGTACACGAGAAGTCTTTTTACTGGGTCGTTTTTTCCTTTCAACTCCTCCAAAGGGCTTTCAATGCTACCAGTTGGCATTCTCTCAAACTATACTATTATACACGTAGAGCAGCAGTCACGGTGGATAACAACTGAAATTGTGTTCAGCGTTTAGCGTTCGAGTGAGCAAAATCAAGATAGCGTGCATTTCGCGTTTAACCGCCGTGTTGATAATAATTTCAGTAAATACATCAATGGACCTAACACGTGTCAAATTAGCCCCGGGGTTCGGAGTCTACCCGAAGCGTTCTGCGTGCGTGCGACACGTGATACTTACTCGGGATGTCAACCCTCTTCCCCCCCCCTTAAATCACTTCGGTTAGGCGAGATTAAAGCTCCCCATCTACGCGATTCGCATCTTTTCTCCCCCCATCCTCTATCCATGGCACGCTGCTGCTGCTGGTCAACGATGATTTTCAAAGGGAAAAAAGCAGAATTCAACCTATTCGTAATTAAGGAGAATTTGATTAAGAAGGGACATTAGCGAGCCTTCTCTCAGGGGATCATTTATTGCCGCAACAATGGCGACATCCACGTCCATTTCGGCGACAGATTGCGTGCTTTTTAACGCCTTCCTAGTATAGGAGGGGTACAGGGGGGCGAATCCGTTGTCCCCCCCCTCCTCATTCATTCGCTCTGTCATTAATCGCCATCACAAATCGGCTAAGACCCAATTTCCCCAATCGAAAGGCCGTCATTTCCTATCCTATAAATGCCCTCCACATAATTAAAAATGAACAATTCGGAGGAAATCGATGCCAGCTATCAGGTCGAGCGAAATTAAAATTATTCAAATTGAAATCAAATTCGGGACAAATGCGCTGCTGTTGTTGTAACCGAATTAATAAAATTCGCATTGGCGACATGTTTTCAGGCGACGACGTTGACATTTGCCACGATGGGAAGAAAGTGTGATGTATCGGAGATGGAGTACTCCCGAGTTTCATCAAATTCTTTATTACGAAGTGGAGAAAAATTCTATTAAAAGCTGCCGCGAGTACTTATCAAGTTTTTGCATAACATTATTTTAATATTAAATCAATATGCACTTTTAATACGTGAGATACGTGCCACTCTTTATAGTGTTGAGAAATTTATCGTTATGAGAAATTTTACGCCGTTTAAATTTAATCGACGCTCAATTTAATGCGGCTTGACTCATGTTATTATACCTTACGTGATTTAACACAAAAATGCACATGTTTCTAAGAAACACAAAAGCATGGATTTCTCTCAGATAGCATTTGATGTCTATAATAATACTGGCTTATTTTATTTTGATTTAATACATAGATTTAAGTTCAAAACTATTGGAATTGGCAAAATCCGTGTTTGAATTTCAGAATGTTATTAAAGCTCAAACATTTTAAAGGTAAAATCTGTCCATGATGTTTACTTCATAATTGATGTGGAAACACTTCCGATCATGGGTTTTGATGTCGGTATGAATTAATTGAACTAATTAGCTTATTTATAAGATTAGGATTTAGACGTAAATCTTCTCTCAAATGGTGGGTGAGTGAGTACACGTACTTGGAAAACTTGAACAAAATCATATTAATCACCGAATTCTTCTTGATCTATAAAATCTGAACACGCTGGCCACGGCAGCAGGGATGATTTCAGTTTCTTCTGATCTGATCGTGCAATATTTTTATTTATTTTCAGTTTAGGTTTTTGCCCAAAACCTATAATAATTACGCAGTTAAAGTGATAAATGACACAGTTTCTTCAGATCCGATTTCTTCAATTATTTCAAATGAAATCCTTTTTTCAAATAAGTAAATTACTTTCATCTTCACGGCTTATCGAAATAGATTACAAAAAAATACTAGAGCGGTTTTATTACGTACGCCAAAGATGACATTGACCATTTGATTTTGACGATTATGAATGGGTTGCACTTTACAACAAATTTAAACAGCTGTAAAATAGCTAGATGGGCTGAAAATAAGGGATATGTTAAAAATCAATAAAGTATTGGCGTTTGTAGACGGAGAAAGCGAATAAACGGCTTTTTTACGTTAAGTTCAGCTTTTAAGCTTTTTAGCGGAAAACATCCTGACGACAGCAAGCTTTGGCAGATTCATATTAATAATGATCGGATAGGATGGGGAAAAAAATACGAAAGATAGCCAAGAGTAGAAATCATTAGAGGGAATATAGGCTTCGGTGTCCATCTAGAAAAAAAAGTAGTTCTACTACGCTTTTTAGTTACATAATCGATTATGTACACATAATCAAAGCCTTCTATGTTGGGCAAACTTACAACTAGATATAGTAAAACAGTAAAAATGTCACATGTTGCATATACAAACACATGTACATGCATATGTAAAATAATGTGAAGCATACTTTGTAATTACTTGATTTTAAATATTTATTTCGGAAGATAAAAGTGCTGCTGATGTAATGTGCCGCTAAGTATAGCAAATAGGAAAGAGACAATGTTACCAATTAGGCATTATTAAATAAGTCCCAAATTGCTTGAAATTACTGTTCAGTCAAGAAAGAAATACATGGATGAAAAAAACTTTGTGAAAACTATTAGTCTTTGTAACGTTATAATTGCCAGTATTAATCCACAATAGTTGGTGCCCTGTGACGATGTTTCATGCTGAGACGGATGACTGAAAGATAATCAACCAATAAAGGATGTTCAGCTAAGAAAGTAAAAAAGCCCAAAGTGAGAAGTTGACCAAGAACAGAGGCGTGACATTGCGTGCATATAGACTTTCCCCTCCCCATTCATTTGTCTTTTTCCTATATTTTACAAGTCTTTCTTCGATTGTCTTTTTTTTCTGTTCAGATTTCAGCTTTCTTACATCATCGATTGCATTTTTATCCTTCGTTCGTATAAATGCTGCTGGGACACGAGGCAACATTTTTCGACCCGATATATATAAATGCGTCATTGTGGGAGCATCGTGGATACAATCTCCCGAGACAAAGTTTAAATGAAGGATTTTCTTTTTATCCTAGAGGCAACACAAATTAATCAAAAGAACTTAAGCCGATAAAGTTTGGATGTTTGGGGAAAACCGAAGCAGGCCTCGGTGCGTGTGTGTCTGTATTTCCACGGGTGAATGCGTGGAGTCCTCTCTAGGGACGCATGAAAAATATTGCTTTAAATTAGTTCCGAATGTGACCGGAAAGCAACTATTCGCGCAAAACTAGTAATTGGATTGGATCATCAGCCAACGTTTGTTGGTTGTCATTATAGAAACGCGAGATACTTCGATATCAAAAGTGATTTGGCAAACCATTACGACACAACTACCCCCTCCTCCTCCTCCCTTTCCTTAACCCCTTTTACACTCAACCCCACCCCCTCAATAAATTAATGATTTACCATGGGCTCATGGTTAATAAAGGTCATCTTAAACAACGCACGAAACTGAAATAAAACGAATGGCGAAGCGAACATTTCCATTCACTCGGATGATCTCTAGAATTGAAACATTAACTTAAATATCAATGTCAAAAAAGTTACCTAATTGAACCCTACCTGCATCTAAAAAAATAGCACTTTATATTTTTAAAATCCAGCCATTAAAACATCCCAGTATTTCATTTGAACATAAAAATAAATGGCACGACGATATATTCGTGACCTTGCTTTGTCAAATAATAATAAAGTTAGCTTTCTAAACCGTTACTTTGAAATAATAACATTTAAACCTGTACATGCACTTGCTTTTATAATGTTTTGTGACAGATAAATATGACATTCATTTAAAATGCTTCTACAAACATAACTATATAATTACATAAAATAAAAATAAAATAAAAGGACAAGCGTAAGGATGTACAGTTTTGCAATCAAAACTAAGTTTTATTATGAACAATTTTATCAAAAGAACAGTGTAAAAATGAGGGTACCGGTATAGCACCCCATCTAGTCCAACATAGCGTTGCTCAGCTATAACTCAAAATCTCATCTCCAAATAAATAATTGTGATAAAATTGATTAACAGAGTTTATCTCTCATCAAAAACGTCAGCCGATATCTTTTTTTTTCTTCTTCTATAAAGCACTAACGGCATTTCTAGATTCAATCCTTTTTTTCTTTTTCTCTATTTCGTGCTTTCATAGTTTTCTATTAGGTTTATGGGTGCAGAAAGACTGAATTTAATGAAATTTCGCTCTCTCGCCCGCGCCTAACTCTGCTTTTATTATTATATTCCCTCGTTAAAAGCCCAAACGTGATGATGACAGCTCGCTCGCTCCGTGTATAAGTGAACTGTCATTTATAAAGCCAGCGAAAACAATTTTCTGCTGGCGAGCATAATATGAAAAGACAGCTAGGTATAAAAAATAGCTTTTTGCAGTTTTCATCGAAATCACCCCTAAATACATAGGAGCAAGAGCAGCTATTTATCACCGGGCTGTCGACGCAACACCCAAACTAAGAGGAATATATGGGCGCAGAGTACATTTTTGGCGACCTTTTTAAAGCGTAGAATCTCTATATAAATACACGGACGAGGCCGGACATAAGCTCGAAAAAAGCTTTATGTCCATGAATTATTCTCAAGAAAAATAAAGTCACCAGCGACTGGAAAAATGCATAGAAAAATAGATTATTATGTCCGAGCACGCATCGTACGCAACGTCAAGCGAAGATAAAATATAAAATCCAAAGAATGAAGAATATGGACAGTTCGTTAAAATAAAAATAAAAAATATAAAATATGCGAATATGAGCATTGAAAACGGGCAATCACTGCTAACACAATTGCGAGCAAAGAAAGCCCATCCACAGGGGAAGGGGGGAGGGAGCACTTAAATAAAACATGGCGTCTGGCGTTGTATTCCAAAGAAAAAGGAAACCGATTTTTTAAAACAGATTTTAGCATTAACGACATTAGACTTCGTTCTAACACCATAGTTTAAATAAATATTGAATAAAGTATAACAATGTCATTACAAATTCCTGAGCAATGACAAGGTTGAAATAGCACAGACGTTCAGAGACTGCAATTATTGTTGCAAATCCATCATAATGGCTAAGAGTTATTTCAATTCATAATTTTAAATTAAAACAAAAATTAATTAACTCATTTCCATGCAGTATTTTAGAATACCGAGTTGTTAAAGTATTGCTCAGTAACGCGCTGCACCCACGTGCCGTTAAGGGTATGAAAGCTTAGTTTTAACGGATAAGTTCAATTTATAAAAATGGAAAATCTGGTAGCTAAATGTTTATTTCTTGTTTTGCCGATGGCCGCGCTCGAAAAGCGTTGAATTGTTGTGTATTGTATCCACACGAGGGCGCGTTAAACTCTCGCCGGTCATGCGCAGTGAGTTGGGTTACGTCAGGAGATGGAGAAGGACCTTCTCGTGCTTCTTCTTCTTCTTCCCCCATAACTCGAGTAGGTTTTTCCCCTTAAGCCTATCGCCAATGACATCGATGTACATAAAATGAAATAATTCCGTTTGTGGATGAAGGCTCCCTTAAGGCCCTAAATCCGAGCGCTCTGCGTTATTTTGTGCGCGAGAAGTGCGCGACATTCTTGCCGCTGATCCTAATGGAGATGATCGCAATTGGTGACCAGTGCGGTTGTAGCCTAATAAAATGAGGACTGGGAAGAGAAGAGAATAGCCATGACTCTTAGATAGGAAAACAATTTGTACGAGGGATTTAGGAGACTTTGCCTAACATAATTGCCTGTCGCCCGAATATAAGCTATTGAAATCTATGGGCCTTCGGAAAGCCACGCTGATGCAGCCGTGAGTGGCGTCCCCTATGTCGGAGGATCTGTCTCGTTTTAAGCTGACCTGAACCCCCTTCCATCTTTCCTTACAATGGGAAAAAATTGGATGAAAATGACAAAGCCGCCAGCTATATATTAAGGTTAGTCATAGGACATCGCGTTTAAAATCCCTTTTTGCCAATAAAAGATGGCTGGCCACTGACGGCAATTGACCACTACGACACGGCACGGTGGCCGGAGAATGACCAGTGGTCGAGCGAGAAGAATTCAATTTCGATATTTTTCACTCTATACCGAATGCGACATTAAATGCGCAGTTGTAAAACTAGGCGTATTTCAGTCTGGTTAACAACTATAATGAAAAGAAGAGGAAAAGAAGAAGAAAAAAAAAAAAAGGATGAAAAGGTCTCTGTGGCACACGAGAACGATAACTATAAAGAGAAAACCATCGTAGGAAGATATAAGAAAAAAAAAATTAAAGCTCGAATGGTTTATCAGCCTCGTTGGGACTCCCAACTGTCATCCTCAATATCAAAAAATGTGCCATTAATGTTGGAAAAAGTATTAAAAGCAATTGTTCTTCCGGATGATTTTAATAGGCAAAGCCCTCCTCGAGATGGGCGATGAGACGAAATATAATCCGAGTAAAAAGAAGCGTACAACGAAATAAAAACGCCCATCAAACTAAAACACAGATTACACCTCCCTTTATATGGCACATAGGTACCTTTGAATTTAAATGAATTAGGTACCTTTGAAATAAAATTTACCCATGCTTTACGTAACATAGTGTATCCCATCGGAGACACGTTCCTTTGGTATTTATCACTGACACAATTTACAGAGTTTTTGAATTCGACCAACTTCTTTAGGATGCCAAATTAGGTAGCGACTTATGCAAGATGAACTTGAACATTTTGTGGGCAATTTTCAAATATTCGTTGGACAAACCTGTGTCGTTCGTTAGCCGAACGAATAGTTTTTATGTTATGCATATTGCCAAGCATATCGTCAATAATGTTAATACGATTTTACGGCTAGGACTAATCAGGGATCAAAATGTTTCGATCAGTCATTTTATGGTGTTCAGTTCAACGTTTAATAAATTTTCCTTGCAAGTATCCTTGCAGCCGGTAAATTTATCTAAAATAATGCAAATAAATCAACTTTCAACAACGTCTTACTGATGGAATCGTTTTAACGTTTGATTTTGACAACAAGTAACAATTTTTTAAATAATGAAAATGCAGAACCTAATAGCATATCACTTTGCAAAAAAATACGAAAACGATTCCTTAAAAATGATGAAATAAACATGGCCAGGATAATTATTCTCTCGCATTTCACGCATATATTAATTGCGCTAATAATGCCACGTCTATCAAAGATTAACTTCAGTTTTTTAAAGTGAAGTGACTTCAAATTAACCAAGATATTGCTACTTTGAAAGGTGGCTGGGTTTGAGAGGAATGGATTTCTCCAACAAATCTTGAGGCTACACATCACGTGACAAACAACCCAAGTAGAAGAAATGCCCATCGTGTAGGAGTGCCCAAATGTGGAAGTTTCGTCATTTAGTTCTTTCAATAATTGACCCTTTTATTGTCTCGTGAAATGAAAGCTCTCCGAGGCGCATGCAACGACTTGACCTTTAACCATTGAAGATAATGTCGGGTCAAAAATATAGTGTTATTCGTCGAGCTTAATGATATTAATGAAATGGTATTGATTAAAAGCTTAATGTAGCTGCAGAGAGTATGTATTCGTGCTGCTTTTTGCCTGCTCATGAGTCGCCGTGTCCATCTTATATTATCTGAAAGTGCATTTGGAAAGCTTAATGTCCTCTGCATTTCATCTTTATATGGCTGATTAATTCCGAGGTCTTCCATATTTCCTCGATCCACCACCACTGTATCGCCCCTTAAATCACCCCAAAAGCTTGCCATCAAATAATTGGACAGCAGTATGGACGAGAGGATTTAGCCCTGTTTATTTCTACCACCCAAATCTCTCTTCCCTTAGAAGAGATACTCGCCATATAAACGAAACAATTCCAGTAATGTTCAGCAAAGCCCATCACATTATTCAGCAAATAAAAAAGATTTTGCTTCAATTTTGCAAGTCAACGATTCAAGCCAAAAAAAAAAAACAGAGAAGAAAGATACAAAAAATAAACAAGATCGTACTAACTATATCGAAAAGAAGATAATAACGCCAGGACCCGAATTTACAAAACACTGTTAAACACGGGCAATTTGCGGGAATCAAATATAGTATTTTAGAGTGGTAATCAACCGAAATCACTAAACATGGCTACTATTGAGTTTTTTTTTAATTTAAAAAAAGGCAGAAAAAGTGGTTAGAAACGTGTATATTTATTTGCAGACAGATATTGACCTTTGGCATATATATACATATATAGGTGACAACTACATGTATGCTGTTGCAGTCGAAATACCACATTTTTTAGATACTGAGGCAAGTAGCGATCCAAATGAATCATGAAATGTTGCCTTTGACTTTATATGATAATTACTAATATACTAGTAAATACATGTAGCATATTAAAATTCCATCACCGCCATTCTATTAATACTACCAAACTGATACTATCAGACTGCTTCAATCAGTTGCAATGTAACATTGCATGCAACGTCTAATTACTCTGATAACCGTTAAGATCAACAAAGCTTAACAATGCGTATATACGGCCTTACAGGTCTTATATGTTTCAAAACTAATAACCGTTACAAATTTGTCATTCTTTTATCGCAGTCATGCATGGCATTATTCTGTTCAACCGTAAAAATCAAAAAGAAAGCAAAGATGAAAAAGAAGTATATTGAATGCGAGAATTTTTGTCAGTTCACTGCCATGGAGTGACCATATATACATGTACATGTACGTGAGTAAGCCTCGTTGTCACTGCGGTTTTGCCAACTTCTTGATATTAAAAATTGAACAGCCTTGACGGGATAACGCATTGAGTGGCATGGGTGCAATTGCCAGTTGGTCGATTTTGACAACGTCCAAAACGAATTTGAAAAATAAATTGAGAAAAGTGTCACGGGCTTGTAGGATACACTTTTTCAACGCTCAACAAGCTCATGGCAAAGTCAATTTTCACAGATTTATTTCGAGTGAATAGCGTTGACCAATGGTGATGATATTGGTGCCAAAGATGACCGAGCCTCGCTCGAAAGACATATCACGTCCTCTGGAAAATGTCAAGTTGGCCACGAGCATCGCACAACCTTATATGTACCGAAAAGACTGTCAGTGAAGTGTAGCCAATAATGTGACTCACTTTTACTATAATACTTCTGTATATTGAATTTAGCTATAAGCGTTTGCTCGCATTATTGTCATGTCGACTTTGGAATGAAGCGGACAAATGTCACTCGAAGGAAGTAAAATTTTTCAAGTGCGTCCAACGTGGTCACCCATGCACGAAATACTCCGTGTATATTAACGTTACAAATTCACTTTTCCATATGCTAAAACATACATGTATGGGTATCGTCTAAGTATACTGGAAAAAAAAAACGTATAGATTTCATCGTAGAGGTTAAATATTAAAATCGATTATCTAATGGAATATATGAATATCCTCCTATGAATGGAAATTCGTATTGCAGTTTTGCAAAGAAACAGAGCCTCCATAAACCATCAGGCTAACAATATTCTTAAAAGATACACATAAATACTCCTGGACAGAAAAATACATACACGACGACCGTATTTGCACGCGTATCAGCAGCAATTTTCCCCAAAAAATGTAAGATCTGAAAAAGGTGTGCGGCTTATGCACGCACTTTTAAAAAAAAAACATGAATTAATTTGGGTAATCCATAAAGTAAACATAAATGAACTTCACCACAAGGGTATCGGTAGCTTTAAATTGTTTTACAGGCAAATTTAACTTGCTGCGATGCATGACTTACAATGAGTAACTGAGTAAAACGCTAGTTTTAAGAAGAATTCAATCAAAAAGAAATGCGGGCAAACACGGTGGCAACTATTTAAATATGGCAATATACACTATAAAGTGTGTGCAATATTTCATGATAGAAACAGTCCGAGGCTACTTTACCATTTTAATTAATTTAGAATGGTGTTGGTAAATTTAATTACATCCAAAAGTATGTCAATCTGATTTGTTTGTAAATACCGATTGTCAGATCACTGTTGCATTTTAAATTCTTTCCCTCATTGAAAAGCTTTTTTATAAATATCCCATTTCCTTCATGCTCTTTTTAACGTGAAGTTGATCGAAATCTCACAATTTCAACATAAACAAGTCGGACTGTAACGTTGATGAAGATGGCCGCCCTTTTCATCTATCATATTAATTTCTCTGGATGTCAGCTTGTCTTTAATTCCACTTGATTTCTGATAGGCAACCCGAGGAAGGCTAACGAGTGCAGATGTTTCCTTTTTTTTTTTTTTGCTGCATGGATATACCATTAAGAGAAACGAGTGAATGAGCGACTATGAAACCCCCTCGCGAACATATTAGATTGAAAAAGCACACATACATGTACACCACACTGACACACGTCCATATATGTACACGCATAGACGGCATGCATGGCGTTAACGCGAAATGTAATCAAGGCAGTCGATAGTGACCAATGTGTGAGACATTGGAGGTCATTAATTGGGGAATGAGGATGCTGACATCAGGATCATTTTTCTCAATAAAGCCACTTGGCTTGACGTGAAAAGAGCCATATAGGAATAGAGAGAACGATGAATGACTACGGCTGAACTCAAATTGATACACTCAATTTTATCCAATGACAAAAAAAAATCTTATTTAATGAAAAATGGAGACATTCTTAGTTGAATTACGCAATGCAGGGACTCTTGAATGTACTGAGTAGATAACGGAGATTGGGGTTTAGCATTCAATATCGATATAAAAAAACAAAAAACATGCTACATATAGGGCCTACGCAGTAAAAAAAAGCAGTTATAATCAATTCAGAAAGCAATTAATTTGAATAAATGTGTTTAAATTCAATAAACACGCTTCTTTTGTTATTTTGAGAATATTTTGGTTCAGCCGTTTTAAAAGCAGAAACAATGACAGCCATCTGGCGGCAGAGAGTAATTTGTTAAAAGGCACTTTGGTCGCCATCCACACGCAGATACTCCATGTACGTCGGTAGAATCGACAGAATCAACGAATACATGCCCTTTGAGTAACTTCATTATTATGTTTTCTCCGAATTAATCGTATACAGTAGTAAACCAATGAACGGCTAAAAAGGGGGTTCCATGTTTCCACTTTATTGCGTTTTAAAAGCATGCAACAGTGAGTATTATAGGGGGAAAGGGCACCCTGTATCGGTTACTGCACGCTTCGTAAACACGTTTATATTTGAACGCATTAATTTCGCCTAAATAAGGTCTTCCGTTTCCACGCGACATGTGACAGACGGAAATTTGAAAGAAGTTTATAAGGGCATGCTTCACGAGGCCTTTTGTAACTCATTTGACTTTAGCTTTTTTGGCATGGGTCAGGTACAGATAAGGGGGGGGGGGGGGAGAACTGGTACCTAGGCTGAAACCAGAGCGAACATCATGAAGTGTACTTGTGACTTAATCGAAACTATTCGCGACAAAATGCGTTTGTTATCCTTTCAGATGGGACCTCATAAAAGTGACGTTACAATGGCTAAATGCACCCGTTGCACAGTCATGGGTGAGTGAAAACCAAAAGATGGCGCTGGAAACAGCAATAGGTTAGCGCTGTTCCGTGACGTTGATTTCCTATAAGAAAACTTCTATTCAGAAAAATTCATTAAATATACTACAGGGGGAAATCTCTGCCATCTTCTATTATGGTTAAACGCGAACTGTACGGTTGGTACACCGAAAAAGAGCCCCCTTTTTCTCTTCCAAAAACCGCAAGGGTCCTGTTGCACGCTTCAGAAGCCCATACAGTATACACTGTTAGATATACAATCATATAAGTTCGTTTATTTAGCAGATAAAGTCCAGTTTATGCTTAGCGCCGTTATTATAGCAGACCAAGAATGTCTATACATTGTATAGTATTTAAATAGTCTGAAACACCAGAACAAGATTCTTCAAAGCAATAAGAATATTTGTGATATCGCCATGATTTTTTTAAAATATTTCAATTTTTTTCAGAAAGTGTTTCACACTGCGGCCAATGTTATAGTGCCTGGTGTTGGATTACCAGTGAGTGAAGTAGGCCTCGTTATTATCATTCGCCAAAACTAAAAAGTCAGCCGTCACGACCCCTAGTGGTTGCAGCAAGAAAAGCAGTGGTTACTGCGGAATACAAAGCGCCACACATTTTGAAAAGAGATCTATGAATTAAAAGCTGTGCCCCTGACTCGATGGCGTTTAGGGGAGCCCAAAAAGAGCGGATTTTATGTTGGCTAAGTGGCAATCCGATTGTGCGATTTTGAATAGGTGCGGGCCAGGGGAGACATTGGAAATAGACTAGGATGAATGGGTCCCTACTGGGACAGTTGCTCTATTTGACGGTCTAGGTGACAACAGGCTAGAGCGCCTATCCTAGTGCATCACCAAGGGACATAAAGCAATCACTTGTATGGAAACCCACGAAGAATGGACTTCCGTTTTTGTAATGCCAGTCAATGACGACGATATTCATGGGATTTATGCGCGCCTCACTAGCTCACCATAAAAGCACACTTAACTTATGCGTAAACCCATGCTAATATAGTCCAAAAATCAAAATCTTATCCTACGAAACAACATAACAATGGCTCTGAAGCGAACGCTGTGTATTTTATACACGTCTATTCCAAAAACTATCGAAGGCTAGAAATATAACTGATTATTTTTAAGAAGAAGGACGATAGAACTGTAACGAACAGACAGTCTTACACACGATTTTCAAAAAAATTTCGAGAACATTTTTCCATAAAAATGTCACAAATATCCCAATATACTTTGTTTCTTACCGTGTTAATTTTTTTTAGAGAATCCTAACTGTGTAATAACAAATAGTCAGCAACTAACTTGAATCGCATAGTATTTATTAAATAGATGTGCTTAAAGGGATACTTGAATAAGGTAGGCTATCACGCAGAAAGCAAAACAAATTCTAGGGATATTTCATGTAGCATTGACTTTTTCCATTCTACGGAATATATTGAATGGACAAATTAAGTTCGTAACAAACATTCAGTAAAATCGTTCTTACTTTTTGTTACATTTAAAAAAAATTATTTAATAGAGCACTTTGCTTTATATGAGAGTCATAAACAATACGTTTCATTATTGGCGTGATCTACACTATGTTAAAACTGTTATTCCATTATTCCGGCTTAAGTATGGAAAAGAATTTATTATCCGCTGTTAGGCCTACAACCTAAATGTATACCAATAATGGATGCAATTATATGGGTGGCTCGTGACCTGCTATCATCCTCCGTGTAATAATATGCCATCATGTAGGCCTACGCAATAATAAAAAAAACCACTGTTACATGTAACTCATTTTCAGCATATCAATATATTCGCTGAAAACTAAGATTTCCTGCTGCCTTAATGGTCACAACGCGCTCGTGTAGCTTTTAATTGTCGGCCCTTGGGCTGGTCATTCCTAACAGAAATTCTCTATGGCTAGCAACGTATAAAGGTAGGCAATTACAGCACATTACACATGTATTTAGGCAGGTGATCGTGACGCCATCTGGCAGCTGCGTATATACACTGGACAGCAAACAGCGAATAATTCAGCACAAAGCTACAGTAATTGACTTATGACCGTAACGATAAGAGAAAAGTTTTTTTTTTTTGATTAATAGTCTAATGCTATTCGACCTTTTAATAATATTATCAATGAGCATTGAAAACTGCAGGAGAAAAAAATTACTTCGACTCTATAACAATAAAGAAAGGATGACTTTCCACTGCGAATGTTATGCGAATTGGACATGGATACATTTGAAAATAAAGTTACCACGTTCGTATATGGGCACTTACCGCCCCAAATTCTCAGAGGGCCATATATGGTATACAAATTAAATAGGAAATATTAAAATTAAATAAAACAAAAGAAAAAAAAGAAATTCAAATTATTTTTAAAAAGATCGAATCTTGTGCTAATTAAGGCACAAGGACGACCAACAACTTTCACCCCATAACATACGTTAGAAATGAGTTGAGAAAATAACAAATGCAACAACGTATTGTAAGCGTAATTATAAAGGAGACTGTAAATATAAGTTTGTAACTATATAATAACGCATTTTTTGTTCATTATTTGAATGCGTAACTTCCTGGATAGCGATAAATGTCTGGTATGTTCCAGACATAACGTACGTTATAAGCTATTTAAAACTGAATGGAACATCATCATCATCATCATCATCATCCTCGTGTATATAGTGCTTAAATGACGCGTGTGAATTTAAAGTAATGAAAGCTTTAAATATATTTCATGATTTAATCAAAATCCGTCGGCCTCGAAAAAATTGAGAGCAAATATTTTAATCCAAATGTATTTATTAACGCTATTGTTTGAAAGCCGACAAATGCGAATGACAGCAAAAATGAAACATTCATTGATAGCAGAAACCTTACGAAAGATAATAAGACGTGATAAATAATGCATTATAGCGTTAATGGTATTTACAGTATATCTGCAATACCATAGCCTACGTAACGAAGGCGGCGTTTCATCCAACAAAATTAAAGGATTGCAGCTCGTCAATGATTAAACGAATCAAGGATTTCTTCACAACAAAAGTTCAAAGGATTCCTTTTAAGTGTCATTACAGGACCAATTCCTTCTGAAATCTTGCTTGTATAGGGAGACGATTTAAATATAATGTAATATCGTATTCGGTTAAAATAATTTTAACCCACACAGCAGCCTCTCATCATCCATCTCCATTGTCTTTCATGTGAAAAGATTTCATGCGCTTGCTTTGAGGGATTATCAATGGAAAAGTTGCTCTGCTATTTTTAAATTCCGTGCTAATTTCATTTTATCATTAGATAAAGCATTAATCAACGACGAAAGCTCCTTATTCGCTTAACATTTAA
>JAQIXS010000780.1:0-38771 GCA_034700785.1 Rossiulus vilnensis | reverse complement strand
CTTTATTGGATTATCTTGCAATCACGTCACGTCGAGAAAATTCATCACTCGTCATCGACAATTGAGGAAAACTCATACCATCAATCCATCTGTACTATGACAAATGACACGCAGAGTTCGAGGTTTTGGGACACGAGTGGAACTCTTAGATGTTACAACGCAGATCGGTCTATATTTACCCGGCGCAATGCTACGAATTCGATTCAATTCAACGCAGCACCCTACTGTCAGCCAATATATGTCACGTGGTAGTCCATCAATCCACGTTTTCTTTTATTATTATTCAACTTGATGGTCACCATCATCATGACCAAACTGGATTTCTGTTGGCTTACGCCGTCCTTTGGAAGAGAATCACCAACGTCTGAAGGCATGCGAGAAATAAAACCAATTGCATGGATCCGAACGGATTGCTCGGACATTTCCATGAGTGGGTCTGAATGCGAGCTTCCACCACCCTGGGTGGTTTCGTTTAAAGATTCACTACACCGAATCAGTATTCCCCGGGAAAAGTAAATTCCCTCCAGTCTTCATGGCAGCGTGTCTTCCACCGGAGAGACCATTGATCATTTGGGATACGCTCTCATCTGCACTAGACCCACCCCGTGAGGATTCCAAACTGGGCAGCGATGTTCGAGACGTGGTCTTACCAACGATAAATATCCAATTTCAATGAATAATAATATTGGGTTGATGGATTACACCCCACCACCACATGGCATATCACTTGCTGCTAGCAGGGTGCTGAGTTGAATTGAATTGAACCAAACCAGTAATTTTAGTAATTCGCGTACCCCGGCGCATATCGCCAGTGCTGGACATTCCCAAATACTTTCCGGAAGAAGAAGAAGAAGACGCGTGAAACGAAATCTAGTACGTAGTCCCCCACTTACTTGTCGAAAAACCTGTTGTAATTGGGCAAAATGTATTCCTTGTTCTCCCGCTTCAGGCTCTCGCGCAGTTCCACGTCCGGAACGGCGTAGCCCTTCTGTATCTTGAAGATGTCATCCATTTCCTTGTTGAACCCCTGGAAATGAGCATAGCGACGGTCAAATCCACGGAGCGCAATCTCCGCTCAGAGAAATCCAGTACCAACCGTGAATTTGTCTTTAATGTTCTGCTTGTCCTTGTCCTTGAGCTGAAAGACGGCGGGTACGAAAACTCGTGAGCAACACGAAACAGCCGGGTAAAAAAGAAAGTCCGCACTACTCATAAAGTTAACCGAACGAATTTCACCTTTTGCTGACCAGGCGATAAGACGAGGGGCCTGTCGACTTCCATCACGTAGTGCATGACGCGACTCCAGCTACGCGCCGTGACAAAATAATTCAAATTCTTTTAAAAAGCACAACTCCTTCTCCCGGAAAAAGTCGACGTTTTCGGGCGCTTGGCAAGTTATTGTCTGGCACCCTCTGAAACGATCCAATACGAGGTGCGATTTTAATTTACCTCTGAGAGTACAACCTCTTGGCCTCCAAGATCTGGTCAGTGTAGTGAGAGTCCACTTCGGGAGAGCTGAGCTTGGTGATTTCTAAGATGCCGCTTCTGAGGATAACCGGAACAATCGGACGTTGGGGGTTAAAAAGCCGACGAAACGGATGCGAAAAGAAAACCGAAGATTACTAAAAAAAAAAAAAAAGGAAAAGATTCTACCTCTGCAGCGTCTTCAGGATGTAGTGCAGATTATTCAGCCTGAACACCGCCTTCAGGTAGGGATCGCTGTACATTTCGCACTTGCTCATCAGGGTCAGACCCAGGGCCGAGAGAACGCGGACTGGAATGAAGGACTGTCCATTGATAACCACGCAAAAGAACGGCTTTCAAACGCCAAAAAACAAGTCGAAGGAACTGAGGAAGCTCACTGATGTAGACGGCCAGCGCCACCATGCTCCGCTCTCTTTCCGGCAAATTCACCAAATGCGACCTGAAAGTCGGATCTAAGAAGAAGAAGAGTCAAATTGATGGTCGAACCCCGCGACGAACGTTTGAAGGGTGCCAAGCCACAAGGTCGCAAGAGCCTGGATGCCGAAATGGAGGAGCGAGCGACATCGATTCGCCGCTGTCCCGCTTGCCGCGAGACAAGATGGCGTTTTCGACGTATGTTGGGGGTGCAAGGCGTATGGCAAGTACTACTGTTTGGATAAATTCCGACCAAAATCACATGGATGTCACAACGAGGGGATATTGGGGGTGCAATTGGTGTAGCACATACAACTGTCTGGACAAATTTCGACCAAAAACACCACAAAAACGGCATTCGGTAACTCGTGGTTTGGCACCCTTCATTCATAGCAATGGCCAGTGCCAAACTGAACGGTACGTATCTCGGGGACTCACCGTCAACAAACACGCTGCCCACGGTTTCGCCGTATTCCTTCAGCTGCTCCAGAAATATCATCGCCTAGGAAAGAGCGAAATTAGCTGAGATCTCACAGGAGCTTGAAAAATCCAACGGCGCAAAGTAGAAACGTCGGATTTCCACTTACGTTGCTGGTCATTTCGTGCACGGTTCCGTCCTTGGGCATCTGCCTGTCCAGGTCGTTCTTCACGCTCTCCATGAAGTCCTCCAAAGCCTTGATGCCCTGCAAGCGGACGAAAGAGGAAAATGATCTCTGATGTTTCAAAATAAGAGGTGCATCCCGCCTTGCGTAGCTTGCTTTTAGCTATGGTCTAACTTCCACCCAATTGTTCTTAGTATGCATTCTTATTGTTCTTTTACATGTTTTAACGTAACTATTGTAATCAAGTATTGTTTCGTGAAAAAAAAAATCACGAATTTTCGGTGCCTGCCCCGGATGAGGTAATACCTGCTGAATTAATTGGGTTGACGGATCACACCCCCTTCTACCACGCGGTATTCGTTTACTAAGTGTACGGTACTGAATTGAATTGGATAATGGAATGCTTAGGCAAAAAATTTGAAAAAAAAAAGATCACAAATCACGGATTTTGGGATAAAATTATGGTAATCATCAATGAAAGGAACGCCACAGGCGAAAAATTCCGAAAAATCAAATCACAAATTGCCGCTAAATACGCCACAGAAAAGTACCGAAGAATTTAAAATGCAGCGCCATGTTGAAGGACATTTTTTTTTCTCAAAACACCGCGATTATCAACCTGAATTATTTCGGGTGAAATTCCCGTACGACGTTTGCTCGGAAATATCATGCATTAAAAGAATGGAGAAATGACATCTGCTGTTTGTCAAAATATAAGAAAACGTGAAATGTGACTTCATAAAGTGATTAAGATATAGGAAATGTAGGAGAAAAAAATAGGAAATATAGGATTTATGGGATGTCTGGGGGGGAAGCACCTAAAACCTCGGAAATAAGAAAAAACATGACACGTAACGTTGGGTATGCCTGTAATTCAGTAAATAAATGCGAACGTACCGTTCCGCTTAGGGTGTAGATAAACAGGTTGAGTTTGGAGATGATGTCTTCTCTGCTTTCCTATTGGGGATGGTAAAAATTCCATTAGTACGAACCATTAGAACATCTTGTTAAAATTATAATATCGAAATTCGTTTTCTTTTTTAAAACCACAAGCATCAGAGGGTCTCACCGGCAAGATGGCTTCGAACTCTGGTTTCAACGTCCTCAGGTGCTTCAGGATGGGAAATATCATCAGCGTCGACAGGAAGTCGTGTTTGCTCGCGCATTTCTTTGCCCTGGTGGCGATGTTCTGCGATCAGAGAACTGCGGTTAAAATCCCCTTTTTCCCCGAACTTCGTTCGCAACCGGCTTCAAGCGCAACAAAATCCGATACCTCGCCTTCCTGAATGATCATCTCCAGAGAGGCCTGGTAAATCCGCTCGAAAATCAGCTTCCAGTGATGTCTCGGAATGATCTGATCCATCAGCTTGAGCTCGCACTAAACACGCGGATCAAAGTCGGTGATTCATGTTAAAGGAAAACAGGCCCCAATAAAAATGAAATGAAATAACAAAATAATTAAATATAAAATACAAAAACCAAAATAACACAAATTTGAAATACTAAAAGTATAGTCATTACAAATATAAAAGAAATAAAATAATAAAAACAAAAGAAATAAAATTTTAAAAATACAAAAATAAAATAATAAAAACAAAAGAAATTAAATTTTAAAAATACAAAAATAAAATAATAAAAATAATGAAATTAAATTTTAAAAATACAAAAATAAATATAAAAATACTGTCAAAAAAACGAAAAATAAATTATATTAAATTATAAAATAATCAAAATATAAACGAAATAAAATACAAAATTAAACATAAAATACGAAAACGAAATAACAAAAATATAAAACACAAAAATAAAAAATAAAAAAATAAGCGACCTGCATTAATTTGCACAGAGCAGTCATGGACGACAAGTAGTACTCCACGTCCAGGTCGATGTTTTCGTCACGAAGGTCAAAGAAGGATCCCTGCCTTCTGTGGCCGAGAGCTGCAGAACGGAACACTCCGGTGAGTCGGACGCCTAAAACGCCGCAACGCGGCAATAAGGGCCTACTCACGTATTCCCGTAGCGTGCTCGACGCTCTGTGAGTACTTTATCACCGTCGAAGTCGCTTTTTTCATTAACCTAGAGGCATAAAAAAATTTGGTCAGTTTTCAAGATCTCAAATCATTTTAAATTTAAATTTAATTGTGCGGGATTTTTACGTATTGGGAACAAATCCTCGACTAAGAGAATTTTTTTTCGGTCAAGATACGGAGAAGTGAATATAATCGAGGATTCAATCGAACGACTCACACTTGCTGCAAGCGTTTCGAAGTTTTCCGCGTGGGTGTCTCCTTCAGTCTACTCCTGCTCTGTAGATTTAAAAAAAAGGCAAACACAAAGAAAATAAAAGAGGAAACGGAAAAAAGCCGCTCAGGTTTTCTTTTTTTTAAAATCGCAAGCTGACCAATGCCGGCGATCCGTGCGCGACCAACGTGGCCGCGCTGGCGTTCATCGCCGATCCTCTTCCGCCGCTGGACGACTTCTGGAAATCTCTGAATCTGTCGAAACAACGTGAAAAGTTCAGCATAGGAAACGAAAAACATTTCAACCAAAACAAAAAACGAAAATAATAATGATAATAATCATAACGGTACCCTTGCAACGACCGCAGCAGGATGTTGGAGCGTATCGTGGCGTAGACGGTCAAGTGGTCGTCCCGGCCGTGCTTGGTCAGCCAGGTGGCGATGCATATGAGCTCTTTCAGTGCCTTCTCTACGCGCGCAACGACAATCGAACCCTTAGACATTTTCGATTAAGAAAACCACGACACAGGCATACCTCGAATGAAAGTTAACATAATTGTCCAAAGAGGTTTGAGGGCTCTGCTCTTTTCCCTTTTTATGGTGTTAACTTTAGTTTTAGCGTAGCTTAACCTTCGGCCAATCTCGGTGCGACAAACACCTTCATCGAGCAACTTAATAACTTCTAACTTCCATTTCTAAGGTCCGGTTGCACCACTGTACGTTAAATGGTAGGTTAGATAACCTGGGGTTACCTATAACCACCAGTTAAATTGAGGGTCAATAGGTGTTTGCTGCCCCGTTTTATCCGTTGGGATTTTTAACCCAGGTTAAAGTAAACACGGAGATAACCTGCTGCAGCCGGGAATTCTGGGAAAAATTGCATTATTTTACAAACCTCAGGTTAACCCTGCCTATAACACGGGTCAACGCTAACCCGTGGTAAACTGCCAACCTGCTGCGGCGCAATGCTTTGCCTTAGTTAACCAGCAGGTCTTTCTCGGGTTTTGCTTAACGCCTGTCGGTGCAACCGGCTCTAAATTATCGTTTTCAAGAAAAACAATACACCGTCCATTTAAAAAACTAAATAAAAATACGAAACCTGAATATTAACTGATGTTTACGGGAGGACGGGGGGATGTAGACGTTTGATTAAAGGAAAATATTTGATAAAGAGTATATTTCTTTATTGCTTATACATTTTTTTAAAAATAAAAATAAAACGTAAGGTATGATCGTAAATGAAAACAAGTTATTGCTAAAAGTTAATTCAAATTGATTTTGAACTTCCCCAAGGACCAGCATGTAAAAGCGAGGGTAAGTAAAATGAGGTACGCCTGTGACGCGCAACGTAAAGACAACCCACCTTGCAGTTGCTCATTCAAAACTCTGTCGCTGTCAACCGCCGGCTCTAAACATGGCAAAACGAACATGTTTCATCGAGAGTACGAGAAAAAGAAAACACAAAGGCATTGAAGGTTAAAAATACCTTCGATGATGTCCAATATGAGGATGGGAGGAGTGGGTTTGCAATACCGGTTCAACAGATCTCTAAAGTGCTTCTCCAGCGCTTCGCTGCCTTGGATGAAAAGCATTTTCTATAAACAAAATAAAAATTCTAATGAAGATCCTGATTCCGAGGTAAGCACGAAAATGGCCGTTTTGCGAACTCACGAGATTGTGCAACTCGGGCGATTCGGGATTGTTTTTCTCGAAGTATTTTATGGCATGCTGCACGCATCCGATGCACTTTAGGTACTGGTCCGAAGTGTCCACGACCCTGAAATTACCAATTCGAAAGTGGGATACGTCCGATGGATTAACCTGAAATCGATAACGGTCGTAAAAAAGCACGTCAACGAGTTGCGTACCCTTCCTTGATGGTCTGTTCGACTTCTTTGGTGACATTGTAGTAGTTTATTATGTGGTCCAAGGCATACAATGTCTTATCGATGTCTTAGCAAACGTTAAGGCGAAGACACCCTGGGTAGACTAAACAATTCAACCGTATTCAAAGTGATATGAACGAGGCGTTGAATCAATACTTTTAAATAAGCCACGGGAGTAAGTGAAATCCATCGAATAAACGCCTCCGGCATGTCGTGTCTGAAAGGATACTTTCTTGCCTGCGCTGCAAGCTAGACGTATCATGATACACTGGCAGGATGGTCTCTTCCAGTTTTGCGAGTCGGTCTTCGAAGGATATCAAAATGCCCGTCATTCCTTTGGTGAGCTGATTGCTTTTCTGGAGAGTTTCCTTCAGCGTGTTTAAGCCGGCGAGCTCCTGAGAACCATAACATAGATAAATGGGCCATAAATTCAGGCCATCCACGAGTGATCATTAGCAAATGCTTAATAATAGTGATTACAAGAATTCCACGGCATAAATAATACAGTTTTACGCACAATTGTCTCCCACAACAATGCGGATGGTATCACATTGAGCAAGGCATTTTTGTAATAACACTGAAATTTCCGTGTTTGGGCACTCGCATAAGCGGGTATAACCCTCACATCCGAAGTATTTAGTTGACATATTAAAATGGTTTAAAAATAATTTTTAGAAAACCGTGAAACCATGAAAACAAGGAGAGGATTACCGTAATGATCTGAATTCTGATTAAACTTGAACTGATCTGAACTCTTGCGTTTTGGACTTTGGGTTTAAACAGGAGGAGCAAAGAGTAGCATCAAAAATAAAGAGTAATTACCTATTGGTTTCAGTTTTACCGCCAAATGAAGATGTACATGTAATTGTAGTGGGTTTTTAAAAAGTTTGTTGCAGTTCTAAATTTTGGCTGTCATTTCACCAATTGGTAACCGCCATGACAACCAGCTGCACTCAAGACGTAACACAAAAACACGCATGTAGGTTTGTTTGACGGCAGAGGCGTCAAATGGCAATCAGTTAATTGGTTGGATATTGATTTAATTCAAGCTTGGAATGTGTACATTGTACACATTCCTGTATTCTGACATTCCCCACATTACAATTATTTAGCACATTATACGGTATGCTCACCATCTGCAGCTTGGACTCGATCTCTTCCTTTCTGGCCAAACGATCCTTCGAATCGACCTCCCCTTTTCCAATCATTTTAGATTTTTTTGATAAGATATGATACTTCAAAACTCATCGAGATTCATTCCAGACGTCCAAAAAGCAGAATGTCAGCTGTGGGCAGTTCCAAAAAAACGTCCAATGGCAGAAGCGCCTTAACGTTAAGCGTAAAGAATGGACACCAGAGGCGCTGGAAGCATGGTGCCCAATTTAAAAATTTAAATGAGGACAAATTCATTGATTAAATTTAAAAAATATATATTACAAACGAAGCAAAACAAGAAACTCAAATTCACTATTCGGGAAAGGCGCATTTTTCCAATGTTTAATCGTGAACTGAACTCAAATTGTAGGAGGGAATCGGCAAAATAATTATTATAAATTACAGGTAGGCCGTGAATTACAAACAATAATTTATTAATACTAATTCAAAAAATGAGATTTGGAGACTAAAATATTTATAAATACGCTGTCGTCTCATGTTGTTCCGTGTATATTTCAACACCTCGGTTTAAGGAAAAAATTATGCATGTAACTTGTAATATTATCGAGGAAATATTATAATCTCAAATTTAAAATAAACATTTTTGAAAAAAAAAAACCACATTGATGTTAATTCACGCAGCATACTTACAAATACTTAATATATAAAGCGCTTTTACCAACCTGATAAAATTTACCAAATTTTGCGAAATGATAAAAATTAGTAATAACGTACGAGCGCACGTCCCCGAAAAAGCAAAATTGAAATTAACACACGTTCGAAAAACTTCGTTGTAAATTTATTACAAATGTACATCAATAAAAGAGATGTCGGCAACATGATTTCGTAAAAAAGTTAAAAAACGTTAAACATTCAATACGTATTTACAGGAAACGAGCGGAGTTGGGAGAAAAAGTCGGAAAGTACGATCATTACGTTTCTCCACATCGAACAAATTGCACTTTACATATAAAAAACAACGAATTCGGTTTTCTTACGTGATGCGATATTTCGGACCAGGGGATGGATCAGGCCTCTTTGGGCCAAAGCATAAGGCACGTTACGAGGTAAACGTCTCCGGACGAAACCGTATTACGGTAATTATTAATGCTGCTCAAGCGTGAAGGGACAGACGATTTCTCAAAGAAGATAGGAGATGGTGGTGATCATGATCACATTGGCACGCGGAATTAGTCCGAGGATCAAAAAGCGTCTGTGATTTCGCATCTTCGGCATCCCTTCGCCCCCTGTGAAAATGCAAAAAAAGAACATTTTTAGCCATTTTTCTTCTTCGTAGCTACGCGTAATTTGATTCGTCGTTGGTTTCGAACGAAATTTGACTTTTGTTTCAAGGATATTGTCAAAACATATGAAAAAAACTATTTTTTTTTGCGTGGTAAAATACGGGACCATAGAGGAATGTTTCAAAAATATGGGAAACGTAGGAACACTTTACGACCTGCGACGTTTCCAAATTCATCGTTTCTGCGCATCCGGAAAGGAGTGGCACCTTTACCTTTCCAGCAGCTCGGCTTCTCCCCCCCGATGTCGCGCGACAATCCTCGCGGACAGGAGCGACTACGGATGGCCGACAACGGGGTTTAGGGGGAACGTTAAGGTCATCGTCTGGAGACACCCGAACATGATGAACCTTTGCTCGCCACCACCCCGAGGAGTGGCGAAGGAAAGCGTTGATCCCTCAGGACGTGATATGATGCGATAAGAATTCTTTGGCGGCTAAAACAATCTCTACGGGCGTCGACGTTTACGTCGGTGGTAGCACACGAATTGCGATCGATCGTACCTTTGACCGAAGCACTAGTCTTGGATCGCGGTCGGATCGAAAGACGTAATCCGAAAACTGCGCTCTCGGCGGTCCCTTAGGCGGCAGTCACGGCGCCGCCTTTGCGCCTCGCGATCCGGCCGGTCTTGGGATCGATCTTGCCGATCACCGATTTGGGGTCTGGATATTGCGAGCTCCAGGGCACTTTCCGGCACGGATCGAGGGCCAGCGACAGACAGGACTTGGAGCCGTTTGCCGGCTGCACGTAGCACGTGTCCTGGATGGTGTAGAACTGGGAAGCGAGGCTGTCGATCCACTTGTGCAGTTCGGAGCCCGACTTCTGGGCGTCCAGGTGGGCGCGCTTGGTCAGCGCCGCTTTGTTCCGATAGCCGAGCAGCTTCTCCACGTTGCCGAAGTCGTGGTCGATGTACGCCTTGCGCGGTCCACCGTTCGATAACCTGGATAAAAAAAACCCCCAACAGATCGCATGAACGTACAGAACGAATTTGGTTTTCAAGCGATATCGTCATTATCGTAATTCCAGCAACAAAATCGAGCGAAGAAAATCAATCAAGAAGATTTCACTGATTTTCCATGACCAACCGAAGTAAATTTCCCAGACCAAATGCAGTAAATTTACCTGACTAACCCAAATAAAATTCCCTGACTTCTCCTAACTATCCCCGACTTTCCAGACCAACTGCAGTGAATTTCCCTGACAAATTCCATGACTTTTTGTAAATAAAATCTGTAGCAAACCTCCCTAACTTCTAAATATCCCTGACTAACAAACAAAATTCCCTGAATAACATAAACAAAATTCCCTGACTTTTTGAAATTAAAATCTGTAGCAAACCTCCTTAACTTCTAAATATCCCTGACTAAAATAAACAAAATTCCCTGACTTTTGGAAATTAAAATCTGTAGCAAACTTCCCTAACAATCCCTGACTTTCCAGTAAGAAACAATCAGTTTGTTTTCAAACTTATTCACGTCATCCTTCAAGAATCCCTTACTTGGCTTGTTCCGGCGTGATTTCCGTCTTGTTGTCGAAACCCAAGGGAAAAATGAGGAACTTGATTTCCGCCATCAGCTCCCACTTGTACATGAATTTCACCGTCCAGAAGCCGGGGCGGAGGGGCTGCTGGAAAGTGGGTTTGTGGAAATTGATCTGAAAAATAAATCGAGAACAACACATAAAACCACCGACGGCAACCTCAGGTAGCCGCGACGGCATCTTGCGAGTCAAAGTTATTCACGGCTAACCATAAAAAAAGCACTGCTTACAAAGTTTCCGGCATCCACTTTGACCTCGAACGACCCCGCCACCGTGCTCGCCGGATCCACCCACACGAAGGTGGCCGCGAAGGCCTCGCCTTCGCCCCACTTGTGGAGCAGCGTGGGCTCGGAGAAGGGGCCGAGGATCTGGCCGTAGTTGCGAAACAGCTGTTCTTTCTGGTCGTACAAAGTGCCCACCTGAAAATTCGAACAGGCGGCGTGAGCGTCAAACGGGATGTTACGCGGACGACTGCGTTTCCACGGTTTTGAAATCGCAACGTAAAACGAAAATAAATCTTTGGGAAAATACGCCGATAACCGACGCGTGCCCTGACGTTTCCAGTTTTTTTCAGACCTATTTCCTCCACCATCCCGACACCGATGCAAAAGTTTGACACGCGCAAAATCGGTACGTGATGACAGTATCGTAACTTTTCCATGACTAACTAACTTTTCCATTTAATTATGTGAATGCAAACAAAATGCTGAGGTCACATTTCCCCGAAAACGTAATTGTTCCCCCGACGTTTTCACGTATCTCTGATTTCTCTGACAATTCCGGGTTTTCCAGGTTTCTGGGGTCCGGGGAGAGCCCTGCAGCCATAAAACCCCATTGATGACCACGCGGTGCAAAAACTAACCTGGAGGGATTTCAAGCGGCTCGACGGTCCGACGGCTTTCAGCACTTGAAAAAACTGCCTGGGTCGGACCTGCGTTTCGATCTGCACCACTTCAGACACGCCCATCAAGGATTCAAAGAGGACCAGCGTTCCCTGCCAAATAGCGATGAAGGTACAGCATTAGTTACCCGTGAGGACCACGGTGGACGCATCGCCCATCCCTCATCACACCTTGAACACGTCGTTTTCCATGTACAGAGTGGCCTCGAGGACTCGTCCGATCGACAGCTGACAGCGCTGGACCAGGTCGTCGAGGAGGTTGATGCTCAGCCGGCTCAGGCTGTGGTAAGCGGTCAAGAACGCTTGCGGAGGATCTCCCTCGTCCGAGAGGTGATATTCGTTCTGCCAGTAGGAAGTGAGGCTGGGCAAATCTGTTGGAGAACGGCCGGTTAAGACTTGCGCGGCGTATCTGTCGAGGAGCAAGGCGCTGGACAGTTCTTACCTGGCGACGGAGGTCCGTAGAGCCAGGTCTCCAGCTGGTCAATCACGGCCTGGTTTATTATGGGCTCGAATTTGCGGGCGAAATAAAAAGGGCGAGAATCGGCAGACTGAAACAGCGACAGAAACCCTTCATCAATTCGGGGATTTTACTGGTAATTCAATTCAATGCAGTGCCCTACCGTCGGCGAAGATATGCAAAGAATCGTACTAAATTTGATGAAGTGATTTCCTCGACCATCCCTGACCAACCGAAGATACAAGTAAATTTCCCTGTCACCCCCCTGCCACATGGCATATCACTTGCTGTTAGTAGGGTACTGAGTTGAATTGAATTGAAAAACAAACATTCAAACCTGCAGCGACCTAAAGGCAATATTTATTATTAATTGGGGCAATAGCATTTTAAAAATATAGGATATTTTGCTCAAATATAGGATAACTAAACAAAAATTAGGAAATATAGGATTTATAGGATGTCTGGATAGGGGGCATAATCCATAAATTAGATTTAGAATTTCCCGCGTAAACAATTTCATATTTAATTGACGTAACTGATGAGAGCAACGTAAAAGCAAAAATAACAAAACAACTTCCCCGACTGACCCCGATCATCGGAACTAGGAACTCACCCGAATGCGCGACCAATCCTCCGGCTTGAAGACGTTCGGCGAGCACCCGCACCAGTCGACCACGTGCTTGTACTGGCACCTGCACCCCACCTTGCGCTTCCAGTTGGTGACGTGCAGGTTGTTGTCCACGAAGGTGTCGCACAGCTCGCTGTTCCTGAGCGCCGTGTGGAAGAAGGACTCGGCAGGCAGGAGGGCGTGGCGATAGATGCGCATCAGCCCTGAAAGCATCTCGTTCTGGGAGTGCGTCAGGTAGTGGCAGAACTCGCGGCTGAGGGCCACCCAGTCGCTCCCGCCGTCGATGCGGATGCCCCAGGGCAGCTCGCGGTCGCCGGTCCTCCACATGCGCGCCTCGCACTCGTAGAAAGTCTTGTCCAGGCCTTGCTTCACGATGAACCTGATGTGAGAGGCGAACGAGCAAAAAAAGTCACGGGACTGTGCTCGGAGTTACGGCCGCAAGGTTTTGGCGTAGAACTACGTTTCGCTGGGGTTGGGTAAATATTAGGCAATATATATCACGTCATATATTCATAAGCTGACCTGGCACCCTCCCCAAATATATATTTACCAACATGGAGCCTCCCTATATACATGCATAAATGTCTTGACCTGGCATCCTTCCCATATATATGAACTATATGCCATGACCTGACACCCTACCCATATAAATGATGTCATATATATTTGTCTTGACCTGGCATCCTCCCCATATATATATGACGTCATATATATATAATTATACCGCCACCTGGTACCCTCTTCTTATCTATGACACCATATATTTATGCCTTAACCTGGTACCCTCCACACATATATAAATATATATGACGTCATATTTATACCCCAACCTGGTGCCCGCCTCATATATGACGTCACATACTTGTATATGCCCTAACCTGGCATCCTCCCCATGTAGCTTATATGACGTCATATATATAATTATACCGCAAGCTGGTATCTTCTTCTTATCTATGACATCATATTTATATGCCCTAACCTGGCATCCTCCCCATATACATGACGTCATATACTTATATAATTCCCCAACCTGGCACCCCTGTCTATAGACATAAATTATACTTTTACATGTTTACGACGTCATTTTGCATTACACCCTTACGCCGATTAGAAAGATCTAGCTCTACGTTAAATAACGTTGAAGTGACCTAACTTCCCCCGCTAAGGAAAAACGAAATTGTTTCACCTCTGAGTGTCTCGGCCGTGCGACTTCAGGAAATTCTTTCCCTTGTTGGCATTCAGGAAAGAGATCAGCTCATCGTGGGTCCTTAAATATTTCAATGAAAGCGAAAAACTGACCATCAGTCAATGAATTTGGAACTGCAAGATTGAGAAAAGAAAAAAAAAAGACGCGATACCATACTAACTTTATGGGAAAATCCGATTCGCTCAGATTGATGAAGAAGTCCCAAGACCAGTCCTCAAAGTCCAAGGCGTCCCGCATGCAGCGCAGCATCATCTGCAGGAGGCTGGCGCCGCCCCAGATGGTGGACAGGCGCCATCGAGACAAGCGGATGTTGGGAAACTGGGATTCGAGGGGCAGCAGCTCGCGATACAAGTACTCTTGCCGCTGCGAAGAAACAGAATCGGGTGGTTTTAAAGTGGAATCGATGCAAGCGTTTCGTTTACGGCCCACGCTGGTTCATGATACGGTCAAAAATAACGAAACCTGGTGTTTTCAGGCAAAAACACCAATTGAAAGCTAACTTCAGCTAAGGCCAGTGACAGCAATGCGGTCGTGCGAATCTTCAGGCCATTCAAAATTTTATGTCTTCAGATTTCGCGCTATCTTTAAATTTCCCACACAATCGAATGTGATTTTTTTTTCAAATTTACTTAAGCACCACATCTGTCAAATCAGTTTAAGCAGATTTCCACGTTTTTAAATTAGTAATATGATAAAATGCGGATGTTAAGTTCGGCAAATTTTGCAAAAAAGATTGAGAAGTTTTAAAAATCCATCGATTTTTGCAGATTTCACGAGCATTTTAATTTTATCTTTCAATTTTGTTCGACTTCCTTAAAACTACGTTATGGGATATTCGTTTGAAATCAAATCAAATTTGAATTCGTACATTTTTGGTCAACGGCTTTAAGTGATTTTCTAAAGTTTTTTTTTAATGAGATTTGGAACTACCACGCGTAAATTACGCAGGTTTGTACGAGAGAAAAAAAAACACGTATTCGCTATACGGCACATCGCTTCAAGGGCAAACTTTCCGGGGACCCATCCAGGCTGTAAACCGAGGAACGAGCGCAAACGAGAATCCGAGAAAACTCACGGCATCCACGTGGATGTAGAAGTACGAATTCACGTGATACAAGGCGCTGATGAGCCTTCGCACTTGCCGCGCGGCCCTGCCGTTGAGGGTGAGCAAGTAGAGGACCCTCGCGTCGGTGCCGTTGTGAGCGGCGGAAGATGACTTGGCATGGAGCGACGCTTTGGGAATTTCTAAAGAGAAATTTCATTCTTGAGGGGAAAAACATGGAAACATTTCAAACGCAAATCGACCCGCATCTCGACTCACTGGATATTCCCGTGTGATAAATGTTCATCTTGAAGTATCCTCCGCACGATTTGCCAGGGTCTCCAGGACACGGCGTGTCGCACGCGCCGTCGCCTTCCAGGAATTTGATGGCGGGAAAATCGTCTCCGCAAAAGCATTCCACGCTGGCAAATGGCAAAGATTCGCGATCAAACAATGTAAAACCTCCAACGAATTTGCCTTCAACTACAACTTGTATTCGCAGGGACCTCGCACCAGGGCAACACCGTTCCCAAACCCCTAGCACTTACGGCCAACTTTAAGAAGCGCGATGCCGAAACAGACGTCCAACGTATTTTGACATTATCATGAGGTACCGAAACCAGCGATGCACGATGTTTAATGCAGTAATTTCAGACTAACCCACCGAGGTGGTAGAAACTTTCATTCCAACCCTCTTATGGAACTCCGAGCACATTCAGATCAGTACTACTGGTCATTTTTATTGCATGCCATTCGACGTTGGAATGCTCTTCCAAAGGACAGCCTTATTAAGCTGCGTGAAATTCAATTTTACAATGATGTTGGTATACACCCCATTGAGGTGGCAATCACCGAATAATATCGGGTTGATGGATTACAACACCCCCCCCTAGTAGGGTACTGAGTTGAATTGATTTGAACGCAATGCACGGATACAAAACTGGAACATCGAGAGAACGCTTTGGTACCCGTATTGGATTCCGGCCAGGTGGAATCCAGACTGAAGGCACAAATCGATGCAGCGCTGGGGCGTGTTGTCGGAAAACTTGCGGAGGTGACTGCCGAGGAGGCGCTGGCTTTTGTCGTCCTGATAGCAGCCCAAGTAATCGCCCATCTGTCGACCTTAACGCACAAAGGATACGCGACATTACTATGCACCGCTCGATATTTTGAACAGGGTGATCAATTGACGAAACATTCTAATTATAAAATATTCGTAATTGAAAAAAACGTGTATTTACTTGCTAAATACAGGGTTACCTCAGGGTGTCAAAAATGCTAACGGAATAAAATTTAAGCAAAATTTACCAATTGTATTTTTACAGATATTTTCATTTATTATTTCAAATGCCAAAGGCGTGCCACGCTACGGAAAATAGGAGAATTCCTGGTATTGCATCAGTGTGACTACATGTATATACGCCCTCTTTTGAGCAGTACCATTAACAATTAATCTTTTGAGATTAAAAGAATTTAAGGCAGGCATTTCATCCGGAGAATATTTCCCTGATTTTCCCTGATATTAAATCCTGTATCCATAACTAAATTTTTCAAAATGTTCGCCTGCGGCGTTTCTCATGATATCGGCAAATATTTACACAACGTTAAGGCTAAAATCCCAGGTTCGAAACTGAAGTTTGGAAAAATTTTCGCCTAAAACGTTCCTTTTATTCGAGAAATTTCCCAGAATTATTTCGCATTAAATTGCAGGCTAAAATCCCGTATCCGTAACTCAATTTTTCAAAATTTTCGCCCTCCGGCGTCCATAAAAAAATCAGAAAAATGAAGTTGGTGCCATCCCACCCACCCCCAAAAGTAGGTCCTGTGTGCGCCACTGCTCTGACAAAGGTTTCGAAACATCACCCACGAAAATGCCCAAAATCGAGGAACCTGTTAAGTACGAGGGTGAGGATGTATTAGCGTAAATTCATTAAATTCACCATTGCTTGGGCAGAACCTGGGCAGCCTCTTCGGATACACCTTTCCGGCTGCTACGAGGCACGTGAGGTTGGCGATCTCCCTTTTGCAGCGCTGGGACTTTGCGCGGTTGATCGCACTTATTGCTTCTTTGGCTACGATCGCGCAGCTCGGCGTGAACTCCAGCTCGTCCAGGCGCAAGACGGACGCGGTGGCCCCTCCGTCCTTGGCGGCCGTTTTGCTCACTTGGTCCACCAGGTGCCCTTCCAGCGAACTGCTGTTCTCCCAGTCCACGACCTCCGCTCTCGGCTCCGTCCGCGGAATGGGGAACGGATAGACGGCCGTTTTGTCCGGAGGAACCTTGGCCTTCGCATCCTCCACGTTCTGCCAGCTCTTCTCGGCGACCACGCGGCTGTCCTGTAAGATGCAAAAAAAAAAAAAAAAAAAATTCATTTCAGAAAAAAAAGCGATTCGCATAACGTCAAAGTTGTCAATGAGTCTTGGCTAAATGTAACCGACATCCCCGATGAAAATTTTGAAAATAAAGAACGAAATTTCATCACATTAGTTACTCAGGCTCAATTTATTCCAATGAAACGGAATAATCTCATTACAAAATAAACAACATATTGGCGACACAATATTTTCACATTTTTTTTTAAAAGAAAGAAAAATATTCTGATATTCTGACAAATTACTCACAAGTGCAACAACCATAGTACTGTCTCATTACAGATAACCAGACAAGACCTCTTGTAACAATTGTTTTGAATTGCCACAAAACTTACTCCGATCAGTTCAGGAGGCATGAAGACAAGAGTAAAAAATTTCATTACAAGTACCCTACAAGATTTTGAATTTTTTAAAACAATTAGTAGAAAATATTCTTCTACGGACATTGGTTCCTCATGGAAGGTGCTATATGAGTATATTTTTATTATTTTAATCGGTGTGGTGAGTCACTCTAAATGGCTGAATATCCTTGCCACTCGAAAGCTACTTGAACATTGATATCAGTAACATCTGGTGTTCAAAGAAACCCTTCCTGCAAGGAAATGGGTTAAGTCTAGCTTTGACAACATTATTTTTGCACAAGAAGGAAAACGCATTTTAAGTCTACGTTATGACATTTCACTTCTCAAGGGGAAAGATAATATTAAGAGGAATTGAGAGGAAGCATTGAACCAATCTCTATGTTTTTTTTAATGATTGATGAACAGATGTCAAAGGCTTATCTGCAAATTAGTCAAATTAGTTTTTTTGCTTTCGATAGGATATTGGTCGAATGAAATGGGTTTGACAGAAAAAGGTTTATTCCATTAAAAACTAAAATCTTACTAAAAGTGAGGAATTTTCAACGAGAATTTAACGAATAATACTACCAAAAAAAAATTATTACCAGGTTAAATTGAAAATTCATTCAAATTTAAGAACGCAACTTATTCACAGCGGTCTTTTTTGAGGAAAATTATTCATTAAATCCTTGTCGACAATTCATTGGACTCGTATTCCATTGGGAAAATTTTACACACATTTTTTGAATCTCTAAGTCTGGAAATTGCGTTCTTATTTGGTAAATACGCCTTCGACATCTGTTCATCAAACATTAAAAAAACATCGAGATGGGTTCAATGATCTTCCTATTCCTTTTAATTCCTTCCATTAAAACCTTAATTAGCTTAATTTAGCTAATAAAACTTGAAAAGCACCTGACATTTTTTTTCTGTTTTTTTCTGTCCAATAAAACGCATCGCGATGCTATGTCGATAATTACACGGATGATTACTGCATCACAGAGGAATTTAAATGAAATTTACAATTTACACTAATTATAATTTGCCTTGGTAGAATTTGAAAAACGAACGTTTTATTTTAAAATATATATATATAACAGAATGGAACTTCGGCACGTGCCGGCGTTCTAGAAGCGGAACGTAAAACGTTCGAAATCTTCACATTCCAAATCCAGTATCGATGGAAAGTGGAAACTTTATTTTTATCATAATTTCCTAATTTTTCGCGCGTACACATAAACCGCGAAGAGTACGAAAGCTAAAGCCAGAGTCAAAGAAGATGACAGAAGTCAAGATGAGTTCAATTCAACTCGATACCCTTCTGTTTGCTCACAGAAGGGATGTAGAAGAGTGCAATCCATCAACCCAAGTGCCATGGAGATGCCTTTGCCATCATTTCCACCAAAGTCATCTAGAGATATCTCCGTATCAACGTGATATCAAACACTGTTATGAAAGGATTGGCTGATCAAGCACGCCACGATTCAATCCGTGGTTTCTAGGTTTATCTTTGAATAATTATCGATCCCCAACAAAAGATATCCATCCATCAGGCAACATGTTCTTAGGGGGTAGGGGGGAGAAGGATTAATCTGTTTAACCCAAATTATACCCCAAAACAGTTAGAAGAAGTGAAGGACGATTGGGAAGGAAACACGGTCGTGGTCGATTACTGAAGTACTATGCCAGCACTCGCCTGGAAATATTGTGGAAACCACGAAAACCACAATTAGGGTAGCCGACCCTGGATTTGAACCCTGGTCTCCCGAATGCAAGGCAGACATGCTGCCATTAAGCAACCTTGCTCGTTACCAAGATGATTTTGATCAAAATCTCATCGTTCCTCACATACTTATTGCTATAGTCCAAGAAGTTCATTGGGAAAGCTTCAATCCGCATCAAAGATTTGACATCTGGTAGAGGGCGAGGGTGTAATCCATGTGGCAGCACAGAATTCGAGAAGGGGTCTAACTAACTATAAACATCCAATATCTTTAACGTTTTGAGGGCAGTTTTTGAATAGTCCTTCGACAATCTGAGGCGCTGTTTAGCCAAGCCAGTATTTCAGCAACATGCATGTCACAGTGCAAATCATCCGCGATGGTGATTTCTAGACATTAAAGTGATTCTCAAGAGTTGACAGCAGCCTAGCAGTGATCTTCAGAGGCAAGCCGCCCCCATAAAACGTCTGGTGACGTATTTAGGGGAGTCGATTTGCCCTTGGACCTCGGGGCAACAACCCCATCAGCGCTTAAAATTCGCCCTTGGTCTCCTACTGGCAACTGCGGATTCGGTTCGGTCTGAATGAACAAGGGCAATCAAGCACCTATGACAAGCGACCATGGGAACGTACATAAATTACGTAACCACATTTAGTTTTTGGATTTTTGAACTCCCCCCCCTCCTCCTTGTAACCAAGTGTAACCAACAGCCCAACCCCTAAATACTTCGTATCCATTTTAAAATGTATACTCACAACGTCCTCCCCCCCTTAGCATTTATAAATATGCAAAAAAATACAGCCATGTTGATACCTTTAATAATAATAATAATAAAATGTATTCCAGTATGGAACGGGATATTTAGGTTGAACAATACGTACACCACTTACAAATACCCAGTCAAATTTTAATGGTGCATAATTTTCAATTGTTTAAAGTAACACATTAAAATGTCACATCGATTCATGACAAGTCACGATTTTAATCTAAATTTGGAGTAAATCGCTCGTTCTCCCTTAGAAAGCGTTTCATTTTGCGTCTAGACTTTTGTTTTTGGCAGAGTTTTCGGCCTAAAAAAGCAAGCGTCGTTTTGTGGCATCCTGCAACCGCCCCCCTATGTCCATCTCCATGTCCATGTCCACTCACCCTGAAGACGTCTCGCTGGTCTTCCTTGGTCCACTCCCCGAAAGCGCCTTCGTCCACGGAGCTGATCTTGTAAATGCTGTACGCCAAAATGGCTTGAAACGTGAGGATCACGGCCGCTATCAACACGTAAGGACGGTATTTACGACAAAGACGAGAATCGTACATCCGAACCGAAGGCATGCTGAGATTGAATTTCACATCATTCCACTGATCCACCGATTCACATCATGCCTCTCTCTCTCTGCTCTCTGAAGCAGCGCCACTCAGCGGAACGGACGCGAGCTAGTCAATGGTGCCAGATATCCGGTCTCATCTGCCCCGATCCGCAACAGGTCTAATTGTAAATGGGAAATAAATATTTAAAAAATAATAATAAACACAAATAAACGTTGGCCAAGACATGAAGTTATTATAAGCACCGGTTAAATAAATCAAAGCTATAGACGGCCGTAGTTAGGAAATCCTCCCTGAGAGATTTCCGCTGATAGGGACCCTATGGAAAAAACCGTATCGACATCTGGTCGCACTGCATGCACATCCACTCTTGTTCTTTTAGCAGGCCGGCCATCTTTTTAGAGGTGAGTGTTGCTTCGTTTCTCGTTTAATAATCTTCGTGCATCCCGATATACGTGCTGCATCCGAAAACTTGCTGAGTCCGAAACGCGATAGCGAGGTTCGTGTCGAATTATTTCGCCGGTTTCGCTGCTTCAACGGGTATCTTTGGTGTCTTGAATCGGTGGACGATTCGCTGCCCTTCGCCTGGCGAACGTGGTCCCACTTTGCTGCTGGCTTTGCATCTTTTGAAACTTGAAAAGTAAGCTCTTAAAACGTTGTGAGACGAAACGATGAAAAACCACCCTGTTCCCCGTTTCCTCGAACTACGTTCGTCTCATTTCGACAGCGAAATTGACTGGAGTGGACTCCGTTTCAACGTTTGTAGGTGGTGAAGGATTGCATGCTTCCCCTCGCATGTGTGGACGTGTTAGGGGGCCTGGGGCCACACCTGATCAACTTTCTTAATAATAGCTAATTACTTGATAAAAATTATGTTTGCACAGACGCAAAATACGTGGAAATCGCATCCAAAGCTGGTGCTATGGGTGCTATAAAGCGATCCGAAGTCTGCTATTGTGTCAGATGAATTACGCTAATGCATTGTTACTGAGCATGGCCATATTTTCACCAATAAGCTCTAATAAACTTGTAATTTCGATCGTTTTCATTCGTTTCAGCTGCAAACATGGTGCGCATGAACGCTTTGGCCGACGCCTTGAAGTCGATCAACAATGCGGAGAAGCGTGGAAAGAGACAGGTCCTGATCAGACCATGCTCCAAAGTCATTGTTAAATTCTTGACTGTAATGATGAAGCATGGTGAGTGTCGTTTCAAAGCTTGGTAAACCAGGGTCGCAAACGAGTCCTCAAAAGTGCTAAGAAGATAAAAAAAAAGTCACGAACGTTCAGTAAAAGTTATAAAACTGCTTGTAGAGCAATTTGAATTTTTGTGCAAAAACGTTGCCCTGTTAAAAAGATTGCTCAGAAGTAATTTCATTTTACTATTATTGTTCAAGACAGATGAACAAGTAGCTAAATCACGTATCCTATAAATTCTTGAAGGAAATATTTAAAATTGTCCCCAAACTTAATCCCCAAAAGAAAATGTTCCCGAATTTCATCTCTCGGAAAATGTCCGTGACCCCTGTAATTGGCACGTTTTCATTTGGCGTTCACACCGTGATGATCCAAGTCGTTCAATCGCAGGTTACATCGGGGAATTTGAAATCGTAGACGATCACAGGTCCGGTAAAATCGTCGTTAATCTAACAGGAAGATTAAACAAGGTATTTACTGACCGTTGAGAGTTGGAATGTGGGTGTCCGTATGGAAGATTCGAAGACGAAAAAAAGCTAACTTTTGCCTTTTCGCAGTGCGGCGTCATAAATCCGAGGTTTGACGTACCAATCAAGGACATGGAACAGTGGACGAGAAACCTTTTACCTTCACGTCAGTTTGGGTAAGTGCAGCTCGTGATTAGTGCTTGGCTTCACTGCTGCCTGCCTGGGTGTCGCTAACGTATCCCTTTTCCGTCTGCAGTTTCATCGTTTTAACCACATCTGGTGGCATCATGGACCACGAGGAGGCGAGACGAAAGCATTTGGGAGGAAAGATTCTTGGATTTTTCTTCTAATGTAATAAGTTGTGAAAAAAATATTAAAAAATTCACTAAATGTCGTGTAATGTAGATAAATTTTGACGGGATCAGGTGGCCACTTAAATTGCGGTGTTGCCGATCGATCGCATGGTCGTGTTGCCAAATTTTTTACTAGCAAAAGCCCCTGTGGTTAAGTCTGTTTACTTTCGGGATTCATAGAAAGGCGATGCCACATACACATTTTCGAGAATTGCGTGTACAAGCTGCACCCCTTAAAATTTTTTGGGAAAAGGACAACTTGCACCCCTGGATAACTAGGCTTATTCTGAACTGGAACAAACCCCTGGCATTTTCTGGAAAGGCTACAGTTTCTTACTTTTGGAGTAAGTCTACGTTAAACCTCAAGTAAATTCATAAAAAAACCTAAAAAAGACCGGTTTTTTCGCAGTTCAGAATGTGCCTAGTTATCCAGGAGCGCAAGCCTTCCGGAAATTCTTAAGGATGAACTGAAAACTGGCACATTTTTTGGTTGAAATGCTCGTTATAATTGCTAGATTTATTTTTACATACGTAAAATCAGTCGTCCACTAGGGTTTCAGCCTTGGTTTATAATTTCAAAACGCCCTGTTTATTTATCTGAAAACTTAGAAATTTGAAGAGAAAAAAAACGCTCAAGGCAACCTAATCCTAATTCCTTCCAAATTTCTCATTTTTGATTCGCATAAATAAACGGGGCATTTTGAAATTATAAACCAAAGCTGAAACCCTAGTGGACGACCGATTTCACACCGGTAAAACTAAATTGAGTATTTATAATGAGTATTTGAAGCAAAAACCTGCCGGTGATATTTTTGCACGGTGGGCGCTTGCGGCTCATCCTCAACCGACCAATTCCGTTCCGTTTGATCATTTCAAGATATGCTCGGACCGTGCGTCGTGTTAGCGCAACTACGTATTTCCGCCGAAATCGCGAGACTCCCCCTTTTAGGTTTTCGAGAACTTTTTATTTAACTTTCTATATGTTTCTATAGACATGTTGATGAGTGTTTCGTAAAGGTTTCCCAACAGTGAAGAAACGTTAAATCGTTAACAACGAATTTTGGCCTTTTGATGTCGGTGCAACTAGGTAAGCATCTGCGGACGTGAACATTTATTCACCGGCATTTCACGAACGACAAAACTAATCTGTTTGCGGATAAAACCGTGTACCACAAAAATAGATTTTCTTAAAAATATTTAGGCGGTTTTTGTTTTCTCCTTCTTATATATATACAGTCAATAAATGCTCGGTCGGCAAATCGCGTTCTATTTGAGTGGCGTTTTCTTTTAATCGATTAGCAGCTTAAAACGTTGCCTGATTTTTTTTAAAGTTTTTTGTTTTTTGTACGCTTTTGCATTCGTGTTAAATTCAATGGAGCAACTAAGGCCTAGACACTGTACTCGCCGAAGAGTGGACTTAATCTAATGCTTACTACTCCGAGAGAACCCCCGTTCTTAAATAATGGCCGGTGAACGATGGAAGTCGGCCGTCCTTTCAGGAACTGAAACGAAGAACGAAACACTAGCATTAATCCACCGATGATAGCCGATCGCGGTGGTCGTTGAATGACCTCGATCGACCAAACATTCAAGATGCTTCCGAACTCTCCATGTCGATGAATGTGTAGTTGCTCATGTCGACGTTCCACCTGCCACAAACACCTGATGTCATTGATCGAGAACAGCGTCGAAGCATCGATCGCCGTGCATCATTTTTAATTCAATTCTACTCGGTTCCCTAATTTCAGCAAGGATTTGCCGTGCGATAGGGGGTGCAATCCATCAAACCCCACGTAAACTTGATGGTCACCATCATGGCTGCCAATCTGAAAATTTTAGGGCTGTCCTTTGGAAGAGAACTCTAACGCCTGATGGCAAGCAAGAGGAAGACCATGATGGATCCGAACGTACTGATCGGATTTCCGTAAGTTCTCGGTGGTTTCGTTTGAAGATTTCCTCAGCCAAATTAGTATTCCCAGGCGAAGTGAATTTTTTCCGAAAGTCCCATGCGTTGCGTGTCCCTCAATTCCAATAACCCTCGAGTTCTGGCAGAATTCAACGTGAACAGACGCGAGCTCCTCAACGTCCAAAAGTAGAGAAATAAGTTCGAAAATTAGTCGATGGGGGTGATCAAACGCAAGGTGAGGCCTTTCGGCTGAAATCCTGTATGTGTGAATAAACACGCTGTTCTCGATCATTTCCATCAGGTTTCGCACCACAACCAACCACACATTCGTTGACAAAAAAGCATCTGCCGCGGTGATCTCGCCCACACAAGTTTGCGCAGAGAGCTCGGAAGCTGTTACAACGGACGTCAGGAATAGATCAGCAGGGTGGCAAACAATTTCCAAGATTTGAAATTTAGGAGGTTTTGACTTTTTTTAGGTTAAACTTTAGGACTGTTTGATGATTTTTTTTGATGTTAAACACAATAATACAAGATTAACATTAGTTTTAATCAACCTTTTTTTTTAACAAGGCAACTTCTACAATTAATGAATTCAATTAAGGCAAGCGTTGTCAAACTGCATCTCTTTGACGACACAATGCACAGGGCACGTAATAATTTGAAACAATTATAACTGTTTCAATGTTGAATTGTTAAGCAGTTTTAGGACTTTCTATAGAATATTTTGGACATTTAGAACTTCTTATTGTTTTAGTACTTTTTAGGACTTGATCGCCACCCTAGATCAGATGACAGGTCTTGGCTTTCAAAACGAATACGAGGATCGAGGCAATGCGGCTGCCGATGCCGGAGATCCTTGATGCAAGGCCGATGTCGCGGTCATTCCAATCGAATTGCGGGCTTTCGGGAGGGGGTCTACTTGCCTTATTTCGGACGTTCGAAATATCCTGACCATGAACATGCCGAAGAGAGCCACCGCCGCCATGCCCAGGCCCGCCTTCAGCCAAGTCATGTTGTCCTGCGACAGCTGCAACTGCTTCCAGTGTCTGTTGGGTGCAAATGAGACGGTATTAGAAAGCATTTTCGAAAACCAACCCCAGCAAACAAAACGAAAAAAAAAGCAACAGGTTAAAATCGTGCAAAAGCGAAGCCGCAATCCAGGGTTATCGCGTTCCACGACCAACGTGCCACAAGCAACCCCACGGAAATTAGTCCGCGGTAGCCAACCCCACATTCCACATGCATCGACACAGACCTTGCGCATTTTCTATCAAACCAGTGGCATAATTAAAAGCGTGGCGGAGGCCGGATTTGCGGCTGGTGCTCTTCTACTTTAGGGCACTGACTACGTACTACGCGCAAGAGCTTGCGAATCACTCAAGATCCTACCGCACGGCGTTTCGTCGGTTAGCACGGTAGTGAGGATATCACAAATGCGAGATAAGAGATCCAACACTGATATTTTGTTTTGACCACCGAGCGTTCCCCGAAACTGCGGTGTCCGTTACGGCAAAGTTTTTACGCCGACTTGCGGGAATACTGAGACTCCGGCACACCGAGATGCACCACAAAATTCGGATTTTCCCTTTTAGCTCCTCCGAATCGAGCTAAGTCGGCTTTTCTGTCTGCGAGATAACGCTGCGTTTACGGGACGCTGTAATGCCTAATCGACTACATCACTACGGCAAAAATTTGTACGGACCAATCAACTTATAACGTCTGGACGGCTTTGCAAAAAAAAAGAGCAAACGAGATGTTTTTACAAAATTTTTAAAAAATTGTTAGCAGAGTAAAGATGAATTTTTCTTTTTGAAATTCTATTTTGTTACCAATTAGAAGACCTTTATAACTATAGCTTATCCAAAACTAGAATATATTGGGAATTCAAATGGACCAATGGAATTGCAGCGCCTTTTTCTTTCGATTAATCTTTCCTGTCCCACGACCCATTCTCCATCAGTTGGGCCTTGGGTGGCTCTCTCTATTGCTGGAACGCATAATCTATAAGCCGAACAACTCGGATTGGTGTTGGCACATTACATTCTAGTTTTCGACATGACACAAATCGGGAACCAGGCCGGAAAATTGCACAGATTTCCACAAAACCCACTTAAAGCCGACATAACGGACATATCCAAAATCGGATAATTCCTATAACGGAAGTTCCCCTCCCCCGAGAGTGAATTCGATTGGCTCTACTGCCACTAATGCGCTCGTGAAACCTACGCTACGGCACTCTTCCACTACAGGGCACTGAACCTATCGCTATTTAGGATTAAAACTCGAGTGTCTAAAAAAGTGAAAAACAAACAACAAATTAGGTGCTCGTGCATTATCGTGAAGACGATGCTGGACGCAGTGCATGTTAGGTGGAGGTGCGGTTCAGAGGGGAAGGGGGCGGGGCGGTCGTGCAAAACAATAAATTCGGGTGTAAACAATGTCCGACCTCAGCCTGTCCGAGACCCAACCGCCAGACGGTCGCAAAAGTAAGATGTGCACCAAACGCTTCAGGGTACTGTAACGACAGAAACCACAAAACAAGGAAAAAAACCAAACGTAAAAAAAAAAAACACGCAAAAAACTCAAGTCATCACCACGTTCCTCGGAGGGGAAAAAAGCGTTATCATCCAAATTCGACAAACGTTAAAAAAAATTAATTTAAAAACGACTGGAGTTGCAGAAGAAGAGGAAAGGGGAAGGGATGGTTGTGGGTGCGTAAAAATGCACTGGACAAAAAAGGCATTGGTGGGTCGAACGAGAGAGAGTGAAGCGTTCCTCGGAACCGCGTCGGATACACACCTGGTATGATAAAACAAGATCCAAGCTGCCTTAAAGAGACTGTTTGAACGAAGAGCAAGATTAATAATTCAACGAGAGATTAAAAATTGCGAGGAAAGGAAATGCCAGTTTTTCTCGAGAATTACATCGGCATTCCCCAAGTTTTACATTATTGTTATTAATAGTATGACAGAGGAAACTCGATTATCCGAGGTTCAGTTATGCCATGTTCAGAATAACCGACATTACGATTTATAAGAGCACAAAAGAAGGGGAAGGGCATGACGATGTACTGGGCTGGTTGAAGGCCATAAAAACCTGATCAAAAGCGAGCTGTTAACGAGTTCTTTTTTGATTTTTTACACATTTCGTAAACTCCAGCGTACGTGGATTTTAAACTTATAGCTGAACAAAATGCAGTTGCACCTACAGTCGAACTTGGTTATAACGCATCGCGGTTGCGACGAGATATCGGACGTAACGAGTGTGGTGCTAAATGAAGGGGGTGCCAAGCCATAACTTACCAAGCACCGACAAATCAACTTTTGAGGACAGGGAAGAAAACAGAAGTTTAGTGAAAGACGTGAACGTCAATAATCTGATTTCGTTCAGACGACGACAAGTTCAGACTTCATACACCCATAACGTTTAATTACGAAAACAGGAACCAAAACTCAGTGCAAAAATTGTGTTTTTGTGTCGAAGCACCGCCAAACAGTCACATGCGCCACGTGTACGGCGCCGCACAAAAACGTTCGAAACACCCTCTTCTCTAGCGGCAAGTAGCATTAATGCCATTACTTGCTTCATTTTGACGCGCGGGTTTTAAAACCCACTTCTGAAACGTGTTTTTAGGAACACTGGCGAGGTTTTGAGGGACCAAAACTGAATAACCTTCATTCGTGTCCACCTTACCGAGGTTTGCTGTCAAGTCCGCGCGAACGATTTGAAAAATGGGGGCAAGAGGGGGTTGTTCGCATATATACGGGGTTTGATCGAAATTTCGACAATTTTTGCCTGTTTCTGCGGCGTTTTTCATATTGTCATCCAGGAAGGAGGAGGGCGTTTAATACCTTATGCTTTGGCACCCTTCAAATGCACGACTAATTAAGGTCTTCTAGGACGTAACGAGTAACGGATATAACGAGCAAATCGTGTCAGTCCCTTGATGGCGGTTACAACCGAGTTCGACTGCATTTACAATCGATCAAACTCGGAAATGCGACACTCGGACGCTACAGAAACGATCTAAAATGAGAGAGCAGTGGTGCCAGGTAGAAGACCGATTCCCCACTACTACTCCTCCATGCGCTTTTTTAAGGAACCGCGTAAAAATAATCGGCAGCGATCGCTATGAGGGTACTCACGGATAAGCTGCCATGGTCGCCAGTTTCATGTAGACGTCCTTCTTGATCTTCCCGCTGCACGAGAACGGCTGCACAGGAGGAAGGCGGTACTTGGAGCAGAACTGAGCCGGCTGGATGAGATACTCCTGCCGCACCTCGGGACTGTCGCTCTTGCCGGCCACGATCAAGCAGGGGATCTTCGACTCCGCGTAATATTTCTGCAAAAAAAACAAAAAAACAACGAAGACGGCGATCAAAGTTGCCGCAGCGATTGCACGTCGCGCATCCGCGCCACCAATGGTCTCACCAAGTAAATCCTCGCCACGTAATCGAAAGACCTCGGGTGGCTCACGTCGTACATCAGGCAAACCACGTCGCACTGGACATCGGCCACCTGAAGAGCGTCCGTCCGGCCGTGAATGTCGATTTCGTGCAGCTACGAGAAGAGGAGGAGCATAAAATGCCGAGTTCGCTTGAAGCTAGAGCTCCATCGTGGGGTCTGTTTCGACCCCGGAGCTTGCAATTTTTTCCACGCCGATTCCACTTAAATGCCTGAACAACAACGCAGGGTTCGCGCAAATTCACTTCCCCGATTATCCCCGACTTGCCGAGTAAATTCTCCCCCCGACTTTTTGGAAATGCATTCTGTAGCAAAAACAAACGTACAACGACATAAATGGGATATTCATCAAGAACAAACGTCAATTTTCTTGCATCTCTAGTAATTTCTGGGCAATTGCGTTTTTACTAGTAAAATTAATATTCAAAAACAATTTAAATGGTGTTTTTTTTTCTGCGCATCTAAAGCATTCCAACTTGACTTAACCCCTTTGTCAAACTGCTTATTAAGTACATTAGATCGGTTAATTTACTGCACATCATTTTGAGAATACGGACGAACATTTTCTAAAAAAACTAATTAATTGATCATGGATTTTTGTCTGCATTTAAATATAATACTCATTCCACATTATTATTAAGACAACGCCGTAGGCGAAAATTTGCCAAAAAAACCACAAAAAAAAACCTAGTTCGTGATTGTGAAATTTGAATATAACATGTTTTATAAGTACTGCTAATCAAGGTGAAACGTAGGCAGAAAATGCCTTTTAGTGCTTAGAGCGCCTTTCAATGGAATTGCCATTCAAAATTCAGTGCATTTTCATTAGGATTCTCCCTGACTTTCCCTGGCTTTTCAGGTTTGCACGAACCCTGCATTATCTTCCAGCAGATAAGAACCAAAATTACGATAAAAAGACAATAATTTACACGAACACCATTATTTGTTGACTAACCAATAAATACTTCTCCTGTCCGTAAACCTGGACCTGGTTGATGGTGTAGTGAGAAATATGCTCCCGGTTCATTACTTCGATCTGATACTACAGAAATCGTAGGTGAAAAAAAACCCGAATAAAACGTGTCAAATCTTAGCGAGGGTCGATTTTAAGCGAACTCGAAATGCGTCCTTACCTCTTTTGTGCGATTAAGTAATCCTTGCAAGAACGCAGTCTGAAATGGAAAGAACGTTAACTTTACGAGCGGAGCTTAACACATCGCTGCTTGTCGTTAACTTTATATTTGCCAAAAAAATGAAAATTTTGCCGACGAATCCGTTATGCCGTTAACGCTTTTCTACGCACGCAAATGCCAAATTTTAAATTACGGATATTTCGAATGCGGCGAAACCGACCTTTCCGACGTTCTTGGGGCCGATGACGTTGCAGAGGAACACGTTTCGGCTCGTCTGCCGCTTCTGAAGATCGATCTTCTTGTCCCTGGTAACTGCAAAAGAAGCGCAGCGTGTTACCCCACTTCAGCGGAAAGGTCTTTCCCTGACAAACGAATCGAAATCCCCGGCGCAATTTACCGTGAATCGCCGACAGCTGGTTGTGCTCGCCGATGATGTTGTAGCCGAGATAAGCGAGGAATTCGAGGGTGCGCTGCACGTCCAAAAAGGTGGTCAGCCTGAAATAACCACGCTTGAATCTCACTTGGTTGCGGCGTAAAACACTCCGATATCGCTATCAATTACGACAAGCCCTGGGGAGTGCGCATGTCAGTGAAATAATAGTTTGGCTAATCAACGCCTTTGGATTTGTCCAAAGAAGTTTAAGAAACTGGATATTTATCATTGTTCTCGAATAGAGCTATACCATCTGGAATCATTGCAGGGTGGATCGAGTGCAGGAACTGGAAATGGTGCAGCGTAGAACTGCTAAATTCGTCGCCGGTTAAAATACCAGCTAAGACATGAGAGCGTTTCCCAAATGATCACGGGTCTCTCCGGTGGATGAGACACTGCGATCAAGACGCAAGGGAGACTCGATGCTTGGGACATTTTGTAAAATTTACTTTTGCCCGGGATTACTAATTCGGTGGTAGAACCTCACATTCAAACCCACTTGTGGAAATCCGATCGATCCGTTCGGATCCATGCTACTTGTGTTATTTCTCGCGTGTACTTACGACCACTGGGCAAGGAACCCTTGCAAGGTGATCCACCCGTACGAGTTTGTGCAGACGGTGTTGCAGACGTCAGGGCCCCACGGCATTGCTGGACACGTGCTGAAAAGGTCGTGAAGTTCCGGGGGTGATAAACAGCCGTCTCGATCCTTTAAGAAAAATGGTCGAGACCAAACGGTATTACTTTAGCTGGAACGTTGACTTTCCAATGTTTTAAATCCAAAAAAAGGGTAAAATTATAAAATCAAATTTAACGTTTAACTAATAGTTAAGCAAAAAAAATATTATCAAACGTTTTTTAGCGCAATTTAACCATGGCATAAGTGTCTGTACTAACCGCTTTTTGTTCGGTAACATTAAACGGACGATATCAGCAAAATCAGAACCGACCGATTTCAACAAACTAAAGATTACGTCATGCAAAAAACACCGATAACTTCCAAACACAAATGCGCGTACCTTGTCGAATTTTTCGAAGAGGGACGTCAAAAACGCGTAACCTTGGTGGGTCAACTCCGTCGAACTGCCGAATGGAACGTGTAACCTGCGTTGCATTTCATAAAAAAAAACAATTCTCAAGATGGTCGCAAACGAGAGACGCTTAAAATCGTCACACACAAAAAAAAACGACGCCGCCCTTACATTGGAAACAAGTATTCGTTGCCCAGCTGCAGGTTATTGTCGTAGCCGAACTTGCGCAGCACCGTCCAGGTTATCTCATGCCTTCCACGCTGGATGAAAAGCACGTGGAGGAACAGAAACCCTGATGAAAGAGAAAAACGCGGACCGGTTGACTTTCCCCGCGAGATTCCTCGATCGCGGAGGAAAAGACGCACCGAGTCAATAAATTTCGAAAGCGCGTCTACGTAAAGAAAGAAGCCTTGCCTTTCAGCGACAGCCCGTTATCCACGACCCCGTCGGGAATGTGGCGTCTGACGACATCCTTGACATCTTCCAGCGCTTGGGGTTGAAGGGGTGCATTGAAACATTGGCACTTGGAAATGCAAGAAAAATTTAAGACAGTGAGAAATGTTGCGGCGGATTAGTTCAGTACGCTGAAAAATGCATGACACTCATTCCTCACCAAACGGCCGCTCTTTTATCCAGAGTTTCGCTGCAACTATGGTCCGTGTACGAACAAGAGTATCCAGAGCCTCAACCAATCAGAAATATTCGGCTTTTAGATCATGCCTTCTCTCAAAGAAAGTCACGCCGCATCGACGTCATTAACTGCATAACAGGCTCTCTCTTCTCATTGGTCCATTTGAATTCCCCTGACACTCTTGTTATACACGGACCATACCTTTTCGTTACATGTCCATGTTTCATTTTTACAGCTTGTATTGTTTCATTATACGGCCAAAAATAAGTAAAACCTGGTATTTCAACACAAATACGTGAAAGTGCATGGGTCTTTGAGGCGAAGGAATGCATTTAGGACACTGGAATCTCCAACGGTCATCCTCTTTGTTTCACACTTCGCAATAAGCGTAACCCTGGACATCCTGTTCCGTGGGGATGAGCAACTCAAAAGTTGATCATTTTTCTGCTGGGTATACGGTGAATTTGTCATTTGAGGGCCAAATTCAGCTACTGTCAGGGACAGCAACGGTGCCTTACGTAATATGCAAAATTATTCTTATTACATTCATATTTCAATTTTGCTTTGCTTCTTTAGATCCATGTAATGGACTATTAGACTAAAATTGAATAAAATTTAAATTTACGCATTTAAGCCAGCAGCTGAAGTTATCTTCCGATTTTTCTGAATGAGATTTGGAATGTTTCGTTATACAGCGTTTCGCTTTACAGCCAACTTTGTCGGAACCCGTCTGGGCCGCGAAGCGAGGCACGAGTGCATGGGTTTTAACGAGAGGGGATTAAAACTTCACAAACTTGGAAAAGATTCAACTCGTCGTTGCTAAGGATTCCGTCGTTGTCCGTGTCGCAGATTTTGAAAATCCGAAGTAGGGCCATCTGACATTCCTCAGTCAACTGCAAGCGAAAAAAAAGTAAAACCGAAATCATTAAGCGCGTTTTTCTTCAAAACCGCAAATTGCACATTCAAAAATAAAAAAATAAAAAAAGAACCGATCATTTCCACTTACATCTTTAGATTCCGTTATGTAAAGCGGTGCCATGGGATGCAGCACCGCCTTTTGCGCGTAGAAGAACATTTCCGAGATGTTTTTCAGGATTTTCGCGGAGCACTAAATCCGAAACGGCGAAATTTATTACGAGAGAAGAGCTCGAATTTTTGATTGTGAATGACGTTAATCGCGTCCCACCTCCACGCATGTCTCCACTTCGCAGTAATCGTTCATGATTGGAATAATGACCTGCGCGAAACGATGCGACAATTCAGGGCAGTGCTTTAAACGCAGTAAGGGGAAATTTACGAATCGCTCCACTCACGTCCAAGGAGGTTTCATCCACGAGGTCCGATTTGTTCCCCACTAGGATGACAGGCGTGTGATGAAACTCCCCTAACTGATTCCTTATCAGAGGCAACCAGTAGGCAGTGATCTAAAACATAAAACACCATGACATTACCATAACCAAAGCAGTGTTTCGATACAAAAGTTAAGGATTTCAGCCGACCTGATCAATGCTATGACCATCATCGAAAGCAAATACGATGCAGATGACATTGGCCTGAAAGGATCGACAGCAGAAATTAGCAAATAAACTGAGGTGGAAACAATTTGTCACAAGGATTCGTTTCTAAATTGCATGTGTTACCCGGCAGATTTCATCGGCGAGCATTTCCTCAGACTGTTCTTGAGCTACCAGATCAGAAGAGAAAATCAGGCAAAAGGCAACATCACCACAAATGCGATCGGTTGATAACTCACAGGAATAATCGACTATGTGGGTAGGAATTTTCTCCGGGGTGACCTCGGCTGGAATTGTGATTTCCTCGGTGCGAGCAGGTACATCTTCTGGGAACTCCTCGCTGACGAGCGACAAAATAAGAGATGTCTTCCCGACACGGGCTGTTGAAATGCGGATGAAAACGTTTAAATCAAAACCTGCGCTATCACTGAAAATGGCAGCCATAAACAGATTTCATAAAAGAGGAAACATTTGAAGGTAATCTGGTAGTTACGAATGCATATTTCAAATCCCACTGATGCCCTGGTAAGTTCATGTTTATAATTAAACATAAAAGTCAAAAGGAAACGTCCAGTAAGTTCTTTTGCGGTGTACATGTAGGTCTAACTAACTTCCAAACGGCCTGAATAGACGATGTAATTGTAAGTTTTGTAACATAATCGTCTACAGCGATCATTTAACCACGAATATTTCCACACTAATAATTCCACAACGGCAAAAGATCAAAGCAAAAGAAAAGGGCGTTGTTAAAACGTCTTTATTCACTGTCTTCGTTCCCTTCAGCAGGCCTGAAGCACGGCACTGATAGCAACACAAATATTTTCTAGGATTTGAGCACATATTCTGTACAGACTACCATTCGCAATGTTGTGCCTAATCCGTCAGCAGGCCAGGTTTGCCCGTTGGATGTAAAACACCTCAGATTTTCAAACAAAATATCTTTCATTGCTTCGAGGATCGTTCACATAAGAGGTTTAAAAGCAAGGTGGCTTCGAGGCAGCATGTCCGCCTTGCACGCGGCAGACCAGGGTTCAAATCCCTGGGATCGTACCTCAGTAGCACTTTTCGCCAATTTTCAGTTCTATTCACTGTTCAAAAAGTGTAATTTCACTTGTGTGTTAAATTTAGGTTAAACTAATTGCATCCCCTCCCATTTAAACCACATGGCACTAATATCCTGCTTGTAGGGTATCGAGTAGAATCTTTTGCTTTTAAACGAAACCACCGCGGTGGCAGAACCATAAAATCAAACCCACTTGTGGAAATCAGAGGCCGTTAGACGTTGGAAATCTCTTCCAAAGGATAGCCCTAAGCTAACAGAAATTCATTTTGGCAATGATGATAGTGACCCATAACAGCTGCCCCAAAAATAAACACAGTAACTGCATTCGGTTACATTTAAAGAAAACGACAGATAAAGCCTTTCGTTCTCCATTCATAACCATTGTATGATGGTTGTTTTACAAAGGTTTATTTCAGGTTCAATTCAATTCAACTCAGTACCCTACTAGCAGCAAGTGATATGCCATGTGGTGTGGGGGTGTAATCTATCAACCCGATATTATTCGGTGATTGCCACACCTCAATGGGGTGTACACCGACCTCATTGTAAAACTGAATTTCACGCAGCTTAAGGCTGTCCTTTAGAAGGGCATTCCAACGTCGAATGGCATGCAAGAAAAATGACCAGTAGTACGGATCCGAATGTGCTCGGAGTTCCATATGAGGGTTGGAATCACAGTTTCTACCACCTCGGTGATTACGTTTAAAGATTCCCTCCATCAAAGTACAATTACCTGATAAGGTAAATTTTTTTAAGAGCCCCATGCTTTGAGTCTCCTGTCTTGATCGCAAGGTCTCCCATTGTAGACCCTTGATCATTTGGGTGACTCTCTCCTCTTGATGGTATTTACCAGTTACAAATCTCGCAGCTCTACGCTGCACCATTTCTAGCTCCTGCTTCCGACCATCCCTATAAGGATTCCAAATTGGGCAGCAGTACTCGACTGGAGGTCGGACTAACGACAAATATCCAGTTTCTTTAACATTTTGAGGACTATTTCAAAAAATTCTTTGCACAAGTCTAAGGCGTAGGTTTGCCGCACCAGTAATTTTACTGATGCGTGCGATGATGAGTGAATAAATGCATTTTCACATTGTTAAATGGTGGGAATAACCACAGTAAATGCAAATATGCTATTAGTGTGTTTCTGCTTGGGGCAGCTGATCAGGTTGAATAATAAATGACTACCACATGGCATTTCTTTGCGCAGTAGGATAATGAGTAGAATTGAATTGAGCCTCGGTCTGTTGCTTAGATAGGCTATGCTTTTTCAGTGGGTCTTGGCAGATCTGGATGTGTGATAGGATTCACCAACGACAGACAGATCTGAACCCAGGATTTGGTTTTGTGACAATGCGGTGGATTTGCAAGAGCTGCTTCCGGGTATACCCGACCAGTTGTGGTCGTTAAATTACCTTCCACAAACAAACAAACACACAACTGTCAATGCTATCTGTGGCCCCCCTCCTTCCCACCTAGGTCTTATGACAAAGGTCAGGGTTTGGGAGACAGTGTATCTGACTCTGCCAGGAGTCGATGGTCGTCAATAAAGCGCGGATGTCCACCTCCGTACGTTTGGGAAGAAAAACAAACATTCGTAATGACATCATGACAGCTATTAAATTTTTTCATCGAAATTTTTAAGATCAAATTCAAGCTCTTACGTTCGCCGACCAGGAGAATTCGAACATCACGGCGGCTGGCTCCCCTGTTCATGCTGGAATTTACGGAGTGCTTGCTGACGTTGAACGATGAAGCGTTTAGTGTCACTGGCGTCCGGTCAGTTCATCGCGCTTTCAGAGGTGATACATTACTCTGAGAAAAATAAGATTTTTCAAAAGCGAAAATCGCTTTTTCCATCCGCCGGTTCGACAACTCCGTCCCACGCAGGCATGGAACGCCGCCAGGTGGCGCGCTAACCCTGAGCCAGGCCGAAATAAAAATCGCTTTCAACGACCGATTGAGATAGTAAAATAATTATTTAGCGAAGAGTGGCAAACGTTGACTTGAGAAAACTTTATTTGCGACTGACGCGCGTTTTTAAGCCAGTTTAATGAGGGGTTTTTGCGGTCTATTCAAGGTGGGGAAAATGCACCCGCGAGTACGGGAGCAGGATTTTAGGGCTCCATGCTGACAGCGCCAAGGCGGCAAATGGCGCGCCACATAAAAACAGAGAAATGCCAAAGCGAAATTTTACTTTCGAAAAATGCGCGAAATTCAAATGCTAGGAAAAATAAATAACCACGCATCCACAAACCATAAGCCCAGCCCATTCGAATCTATCGAGCAATTAACCCTGGAGAAAAGATCCGTTTGTGATTCTCTACTGATATCAGTATGATTTTATATTGATATCACTACATATATTCTGGTTTTTGCAACTACTGATATCAGTATGCTTAGTTCTAACAGTATAATAATTTTTATTGGGGCTACTGATATCATCAGTATTATATTGGTTTTGGGACTACTGCTATCAGTATGCTTATTTCTATCAGTATTATAAGATTTTTGGGACTAATAATATCAGTATGCTTAGTGCTATCAGTATTATAGTGGTTTTGGGACTACTGATATCAGTACATTTGTTCTGATATCTACTGTAATATTTATACTGACCTTTCCAACAGGGCAGGCGTTAATTGTTCGGAAATACGGATGAAAACATTTGTGAAACGTAATTTTCATAGGTTTTCGAAATAATCTAAGGAAAACCTACTGACATAATTATCAATAAACGCCCTTGGCGGCCATGTTTGGACTCGAGAAGTTCAACTTGGCTTCAATTAAGCCCATCATGCATTCCTCGAATTTCGAAACTTTTTATTTTCAGTCACTTCATGCCTGCAATTACCGAAAATGTCACGCATTGAAAAACGCACATCAGTCGAACTGAATAAAAAACCACTTTTGGTAAGTAACATTTAGTTGTTCTACACATCAGAATGAAATTTTCTTTGTAAAACAAGTGGTTAATATTTCCCCTTTTTTAATTTAAGAAGTTTTAAGGTGTAGCCCGAGCGAACCCTTTCCCCATCCAAATGACCTTGAACTTTTATGACATAAGACCCAACATGCGAAAATTTGTCCCAAATTACACCCCACTTTTCTTTTGCTTCGAAAACTTTTTTTGATAGCCGAGTTGGTTTTTTCAGAACAAAGAAATTAATGGTCTGACGTGGACTTTTATAACACAATTTTATTAAAATGAAACCGAAATCGTTGAAAAGTCCAAATGAGGTTAATTATTTAATTCTATTATATCATTAAATTTTGATTTAATAAGGGACATTTTTAAAAATAGTACAAATTTAATTTCACATAAGGAAACATAAATTTTTAAAAATACATGGAAGTGATTTTCTTGCATTTTCTTTGAAACCCCACATTTTTGCTTCAAATAATTTCTACAACAGCTGAATTTAAGTTTTTCCTTACACAAATTTATTATTTGAAAATGTTCTGTTCCTTTCATAACAAATTTAATAAATTTTCCTTTTGTTTCCTCCAAGATCGATGAAGAAACGAAGACAAAGAAGACCAACGCAAGGAGCCGTCATCGGGCATCTGGTGTTTTTTCGATAGGTTTCTGTACAGGGCACTTAAACCCTTTAGGGACGTTGCAAAAGCACTTCCACTCGTTGGAAGGCCTCAATCGTAAATGAATTTCGGATTTTTTTAAAAGTTATAAACGTATTTATAAAATTTTAAATAAATTGCCAAAACAATTTGAACAATACCGAAATTTCGGTAAACAATAAAAAATTTGAAACATACCTTTACTTTGTGAGGATTTACATATATTGATTTAAATTTGTATGATTTTAAAAGCATAAGTATTTTCACAATTATTTTCTCAATTTTATTGAGAATTTCTGAAATCAACTTTTTTAATCATTTATGAATTTACAAATTTAATTTTAAATTTTTTTCTTTAGAATTACCGTAATTTATTTTTGCTGATTTGT